>BQNB010027269.1:42901-57794 GCA_026074375.1 Tanacetum coccineum | reverse complement strand
CCGACACTCCCTACTATAGTAGTTCGTCTTTAGATAATGAATCATGGCAAAATGAGTATGATAAACTATGCAAAATTAGCCTTAGGATCATTTACAAAAACAAACAACTAAAGGCAAAAAATGAAGACCTAAAAAGGGAAGCTTACGAACTTAAAACAAGAGTAGAACAACTAGAAAGAAACAAGGAAATTAGTAGTGAGTGTAAGTCATGTGTTAATCTTCAAACCAAAGTCAACTTGCTAACTCTAAAACTAGCTAGCTTCAAAAATAGTAGTTCATCTTTGCAAGAAATCCTTGAAATGCAAAAACCACCTAAAAATAAACATGGAATAGGATATACAAATGACATAGGTTCTACTAGCAACACGAAACCAAAAAAATTGGACCCCAAAAATGACGAAATGCCTTTCCATTGAAGTAGGGAGGGCTTCCTTCCCCGCCATTCTGGCCTATTATTGATAGGGATTTTACCGATGCTAAAGGTAGCTTGCTTACCAAGCCACCCACTTGAGAAGCTGGTCGCTAGAAAGAAGCGACGATGAAGCGAAGCTGTCTACGAAGCTTTGCTTCTCCCCCTGTAGTTGTAATACTCGGCTCGTCGCTACTTTGATTCAAAAGGTAACCGGTGGTTCCCGACTTTCTCTGGTTTCCGCAACCGTAACCATTTTTTGGACTACATCAACTTTTTTTTTGAATAGCGATACGCTCTAAAAAAAGTAAAGGATAAGCAACCATTCTAGAAGCGGTAGCTTCCCGCCTCCTTCATTCCTACTGCCTCCTTCGGTGAGAAGTTCCCTTCCTTTTTCTTTTTATAAAAAAAATAACTGATTGGTCTGCTCAGCAAACGTACAAAGTGGACCATTGTTTGGCTGACCCCCTTCCTCCCATTCGGGTTGGGTTGACCCAGAAGTACAGTAAGAAGGAATGGAACCGCTTGAGAGTCGTCTGAAGTTCACACTTGGGTAAACACGACTGACTTTGGAAACGGAACACAAACCAATTTCAGTTATTCCGGCTTCTTATTGAGCGTATAGAAATCAAGGTTTATGAGAAAGTCGGCGAAGTTTCTATGATGTTCTACCTTTGCGTAGTCTTGGTCATAGAACCGGCATTGCCGGTTCCCTCTGCAAGCAAACCGGCTTGTTCTAACGAACAGAACCGGCTCTCTGCAGCAAAAATGGAGAATGCCATGAGCTTAAGAGATAACATTGTAAAGAAAAATGACCCCATGTTGGTAACTAGAAAATCCTCCTTTAACACCTCTAAGAATGTCAAACAACCACCAATCCTAAAACTTAGGCAAGGGCTTGGAAAAAGTAAAATCCAAAGACACCCTAGAATACCTCATAGGAACTCAAACACTCTATATCCTAAAAGTAACTATCATCAAATCAGTTAGGACGATGGAGCACAATAAGAATATCAGTTCCAACCTCCTATGTTTAACCAATGGGGTCCTTGTCCTTCATTTCTGTACATGGTTAACCAAACTGTATGCATAACTCTAATGGACCCATGAGATATTGGGGACCAAATGCTTGAGTTACCATGTGATTATAGGTACGTCTAAAATTCGAGTTAGAACCTAATGAATGGATTAAGGATAGTGGTTGCTCAAGACACATGACGGGTAACAAAGATCTTTTCTCATCCTACAAGACCATAGACGGAGGTAATGTAGTATTCGGTGGAAACACGAAAAGCAAGATCGTCAAGAAAGGTACAATCACTCATAACTCTCTCACCATTCATGACGTAAGCCATGTAGAGAATTTAGGATTTAATTTACTTAGTATAGTGCAAATTTGCGATAAAAATGCAAAGTGCTATTTAGTGAAACCTATATCGAAATAATTAAAAACGGCATTACTATAGGAAGAGGAATTAGGAAAAATGGTCTTTACATAATGAAAATGGGAATCTCTCCGAAAGATAGTCTTTGCTTAACCTCTATAGATGATACTTCGACCTTATGGCATCGAATATTGGGTCACGCCAATATGCGACTTATACAATCGCTGTCGTCTAAAGAGCTTGTAAGAAATTTGCCTAAACTAAAATTTGAAGGTCACTTTTGCAATGCTTGTAATATTGGAAAACAAATACACACAAGTCATAAACCCCAAAACATGGTTTCAACTACTAAATGTCTAGAACTTTTGCATATGGACTTGTTTGGTTCATCGGCCGTCCAAATCTACGGAGGAAACTTCTACACTTTGGTCATAGTCGGCGACTACTCAAGATATACGTGGACAAGATTTTTAAAACACAAAAATGAAGCTTTTGACCACTTTGAAGTTTTAAGTAAAAGAAATCAAACTCAAAAAGGTTGCCCTATTGTATCTATATGAACGGATCATGGTCGGGAATTTGATAACGAAGTACAACTTGGAGTCTTTTGTGATGCAAATGGTATCACTCATAATTTTTGGGCTCCACATACTACTCAATCAAATAGGGTAGTAGAACGTAAAAATCGTACTTTGCAAGAAATGACTAGAACAATACTTAATGAACAATCAATTCCTCAAAAATTTTGGTGTAATGCCGTCGACACCTCTACTTATATCTTAAACAGGATTCTTGTTAGACCTTTCCTTGGAAAGACTCCTTATGAGCTTTTCAAAGGAAAAAAGGCCTCCTTAGAATATTTCAAAGTCTTTGGTAGCAAGTGCTTTATTCTCAATACTAAAGATTATCTCACTAAGTTTGACCTTAAGTCTTCCAAAGGCATATTCCTTGGTTATTCACCCAATAGGAAAGCTTATGTTGTTCTCAATAGAGAAACCATGAGGGTCGAAGAATCTCTAAATGTGAAATTCGATGAAAGTGCCCCTCCTAAGACACCACCTTTAAGAGATGATGATGTCCTTCAAAATGAAAATATAAAAAGACAAGAAAAAGACGTAGAAATGAAGGAAAATGAACCATTAAACAAAGAAACCCTAAACATTAAGGAATCTAAAGATCATCCCTTAGAAACCGTCATAGGTAATCTAAACAAAAGAACCTGAAGATCTCAAGTTTAAAGTCAAGGTAACTTTTTTTGTTTCGTATCCACCATTGAACCTAAAAACATAAAAGAATCCATTCAAGACAAAAGTTGGACTATGGCTATGCAAGATGAACTAAACCAATTTAAAAAAATGACGTCTGGAGTTCCTCCTCCTGAAAACCAAACTATCATAGGAACTAAATGGGTCTTTAAAAACAAGCTAGATGAAAATGGTATTGTATCAAGAAATAAAGCTAGACTTGTTGCTCAGGAATACAATCAACAAGAAGGAATATATTTCGATGAAACCTATACTCCCGTAGCAAGATTAGAATCTATAAGAATCCGTCTTGCATATGCTTGTGCACATGACTTTAAGATTTATCAAATGGATGTCAAAAGTGCTTTTCTAAATGGTTTTATTAATGAAGAAGTCTATGTTGCTCAACCTCCTGGGTTCGTTGATTTCAAAAAACCTAACCATGTCTTTAAACTCAAAAAGGCTCTTTATGGTTTGAAACAAGCACCCAAAGCTTGGTATGATAGACTTAAGGCCTTCCTCATCAACTACAACTACACCATTTGATTAGTAGATAACACTCTATTTACTAAGAAAAGAAAATCACATATCATCATTGTTCAAATCTATGTGGACGACATAATTTTCGGCTCAACTTGTCAAGATCTTTGCAATGCTTTTTCAAAAATCATACACGATGAGTTTAAGATGAGCATGATGGATGAATTAAATTTCTTCCTTGGTTTACATATCAAACAACTAGAAGACGAAATCTTTTTTAATCAATCAAAATATGTGAAAGAAATTCTAAAGAAATTCAGTCTCGAAGACTCCAAACCTATCAAAAATCCTATGGCATCCGAAACCAAATTTAATCGAGATGAAGACGGTGAACCCATTGATGACACTAAATACCGTGGCATGATTGGTAGTCTTCTCTACCTAACGGCTAGTCGACCAAACATCATGTTTAGTGTTTGTGCCCGTTTCCAAGAAGCTTCAAAAACATCCCACCTTGAAGCGGTAAAAAGAATATTTAGATATATTAAAGGAACCTCTCACCTAGGATTATGGTATCCCAAAGGAACAGGAGTAGAAACCATTGTCTATGCCGACTCCGATCATACGGGAGACTATGTCGATCGCAAAAGCACAAGCGGTGTGTAACACCCCCAAATTGGGTCGCAGCGGAATATGGGTCCGGGGAACCCGCTCAATTTCCTCAACACTCATCCCTTGATCAACAGTTGTCATTGTTTTCCTGAAAGTCACAGGGAACAAAATGTATATGAAGTTTCATTTAAGGGAAAATCATGACACTCCGTGATACTCAACAAGGTAGGTTAAGGTGCGGGACCAGTTAATGCATGATATAAGATAACCGCAACCATGGATAAAATAATCCTATCGTACGATAGTAGCTGATCATAACCAACCACGTAAGTATTACTCTAATACATCGTTTTACATGAGTAAAAGAGTACAAGCTTTTTATTAACACTACCAACCGAGTATTACTAATGAGCTACACTGACAAATCTATTTGTCTATGGCCAGGGTGCCTCTTAAGATTCTAGATGCTAGACTCTTATGTTATCTTTAGTGGAATCAACTTTCTATGGTGGTGGTTGTTGATGAAGGGTAGTGCAGCAGCAAACTCAGTTAATGCATGCCTTGGTTGATCGTGATCATGGAGTATGGTATTATATAGATTCACGTACTACACGGGATTTGGTCTCAAAAAGATAAGATGATATGGTGTGGAGAAGGTGAGTGTGTAGAAGCGAGGACTCATCAGTCTCAAGCCTTCTGTATTAATCAGCTTGACGTGGAACAGGATCATCTGTAGGTACAGCAGAAGGTCGGCCGGAGATAGCGTGCTCCTCTTCCTCCTCCGTTCCTCATCATCCTTCATCAACTTCATCATCATCGTTTTGTCATCCATCAGTTTTGTCTCACTTCATTGGAAGGATTGGCCAAAGGATCCTAATCGGGGTCCTTTCATCATCTCAGGATTTGAAGTTTAGCAATGTAGCTTGGTGATAAGGCTGTAGGTGAAGCTCAGCAGATAGAGGTCTGATCCTTCATTGGTCCCTATAGCTCCTTATCAGAAGCCTCACTGGATATCTCTATGGCTCGGACTATATGAACAGATGTGTAGGTAAACTGTCGCATAAAATGAAAAACATAACAGCTTGCAACAAGCAAAACTTAAATTAGATAAATTATTATATAAGGTTGGTATGGTATTACGAGTATGGCACCTTATGGGAATTAAATTGAACTGATGATAAGGTTCATATTAGATAGCTTAATGTTTAGGGTAGCGCTTAGGACCTACGAGCTATGTACTACCTTTCCATAATGCTAAATTTTCCCCTTTTTATTAATTTGCCTTTACCATTATATAAATAATTGTAGAGTTGTGCGAAAGAATGCAAACTCATCTTTGTATATATACAATATACCCTCATAGTAATATACGTACTATAATATAAACACGTATATCAATTATGAATGCATCTAGTCCAACCAACTAATGCAACAAGTAGTGTATGCATGAATGTATGCACATGTGTATGTCCCGTGTAAAACCCCATTGTATGAATTCGTTGTTTGAAAACGGTTATAGTCCAGCAAAAACATTTGACCTGGTTCTCTATAACCTTGGCTCTTGATACCAATCTGTAACACCCCCAAATTGGGTCGCAGCGGAATATGGGTCCGGGGCGTGTTACTTCTCAGATCAATAACACAAGATATATATAGAACGACCAAAAAGTCGTTTGAAAATGATACATTGGATTTAACAAAGTAATTGTTACATAAGCCCGAAGCTTAACTTGTTCACTTAATCAAAATACAAAGATTTTCAGCCCATAAAATGAAATACGACAAAATCTTTAATGCATGACATCAAAACCACCAATGTATCCATCGCACCTCGTGCTTATTGATCCCCTGAAAAACATTGCTTTAAAACGTCAACAATAATGTTGGTGAATTCATAGGTTTGACAAATCATATATTGTAGGACCACAAGATCTCCCGTATGATAATGCAACAAATGCAGACATCATATAAATGTAATTACGTTGCTCTAAGCTCATGACACTGAAGCTTGACGTATGTGAGTACCAAATTAATGGCCTCCATTGCCCGTGAGTGATGTTCTAACCCGCAACATCCTATATTCGACATGGTATACGTTCGTTGTTCAGTGATAGCTAATCACCCGAACGGGGTTGTCAAAACCCAATAGATCTATTCATAACATTCGCGCTCGTAATTAACAGTTCATGATAATGGGCTCAGATTGGGTTATCGCTACTTAGGCAACATGTAATCATAATATAAAACTTAACCACTTGTGTCCAGTAGTAAAACATTGCATGTTTTTCACCCCAAAAACTTTGTAAAACAAAAGCATGTAAAACGTGGGGCTATGAACTCACCTTGAGTTCTGATAATCCAAATATCGCAGATAATGCGTCACGTAAAAGATCGAATGCAACCTAAATTATCATAGGTCGTATAAGTACCGAGTACTTTAATTGATAACATTGAATGTAATCCTATAGATTATATCGTACTATCGTTCGGGCTATCATAATTAAAGAGGTCATGACATGACGTTCGAGGAGTTAGGACACTTTAAATCGTAAATCCAACAACTCGTCGAAACGCCATCCGAAGAGGCCTCATTATGAAACTCCCTAGTAATATAGTACTTTGATAACCACATAATATTCTATATAGCTCAATCACCAACTAATGGTTTTGGTAAAATTGTGTTTAATAAGTTAAAACGTTTATAATTACCGTTTAGTAAAACTGGCGTAACTTTCGCGTTTTAAACCCGATTCTCGCGTTTCTTATGCCCATCTTTTCGTACCAAGACGAGTTATCATAAATCGACATTTTTGAATTTCGGACCTACTGGTGAACAGTAAAAATTACTGTTCACATCAGACCTTAGGTATATTTTTATCGATTTAATTGTCGTAAAACCCGTAAACGTCGTATTTTATTCGTTATAGCTCCGTTTTTAACGATTCTTTCGAGGACGTTCTCGTATTTGAAAGTTCTACATTTTTATGAGGTTTACAAAAATATAACTTTCTGTCATGAATAGTAACTTTTATAAAAATATTTTTATAAAAGTATTAATTGTCGTAAACTCGCGAAATTCATAACTCGTTCGTTATTAATTGAAAAATTACGATTCTTATCATTTTGGAATCCTAAAAATGTGTATTATTTATTAAAAATATTTTACTTATTCTTTGTTCGCGCATCAGAGAGAAACAAATATGCTATCTACATAATCTGAACCACATAAATAGACTTGCAAAATGATCTGGACCACTTAAATTCAAGCACAAATTCAGGTTTTTCAGTTGAAGTTATCTTTGTTAGTATTAAAGCACGTTTCTTAAACAATAACGTGAATATAAGTACAAAAAATCAGATAAAGTATAAATCTGATAGTGACTTATCATCGTTAACTAACTTCCCTATCATATGGACCCTACCTACCTTTTACTTTCAAAAAAACACACTCAGGCCAACACCACTCACAAAAGAAAAACACTCACACCAATACCTACCCACCATTAAAACTCATACGCCATTATTTCTCTCATCTCATTTCACCATCCGACCGCCACTATGCTAACAAGCCGACCGACCATCACCTCTAGCCGACCACCATAAAAGTTCTTGAGGTATTTTTTAACTTTCATAATAGATTCATATTTACCAAATTTTGAGGATCTATGTTTTGACGTTTTGTTGTGTGTTTTTGTTAGATTTATGTTAATAAAACATGTTTTGAAGGTATTTTATATGGATTTGTATGTTTTTATGTAGTAGATCTTAGTTTTCTTAATGTTTTTGACATTTTTTTTATTTCAGCCGCCATTCAATCGCCTGCCGCCTTTTGACGCCGCCGTCAAGTTTAAAGGTGTTTTTTGAGGGTATTCTTTTATAGATCTATAATGTTTGTATGTAGATCTACGTTTTTTTAGATCTAGAGCTTTTATTTGTTGATCTATAGTTATTTGTAAATCTAAGTTTTAACAGTTTTTTTGCATTTTTTTAGTTACCACTGCCGGAAATACCTTTTTCACCGGAATTAGGTGAATCGCCGAAAGAAAGGCAGCTGACTTGCCGGAAAAAATAGCAGCTGACTTGCCGGAAAAGTTGTTGGAGCTGCTGTTGTCTAGCCAGATTTCAGTTGCCGGTACTGGAAGCTTGTGTATGGTTCACTTTTAAGCTTTTGTCAATATTTGTTGTACATTGTCATGTAAAGTTTGTTATAAAGTTAGTGTTTATTAGTTCATTTTTTTTCAATGTTGTTAGTCTTTGATATAAAATTAATTGGGTAAATTTTGTATAGTAATTGTTTATGTGTGCTAAGTTTTGTTAGTTTAATAATTGATTTGTTTATGTGGCGTTGTAGTTGTTATGAACTTATGATTATTTAATAATGACTGTTGAAGATTTAAGATGAATCTTGAATATTTCAAGATGAATGAATGGAAATTTGAAGGTTTTCAACAATGGACATTTGAAGGTTGATGCTAATAATATTGTTTAACAAGATTTTTTGAGTTGTTTTGATTCTTTGCTCAAAAGATAAAATAGTTGTTCAAAAATGAAAATAATAACAACAAAAAGCTCATTAAAAAGAGAAAAACATACTACTTATCTATGTTTAGATGGTGATGATGATATAAAATGCATTAACGTGTGTATTGTAAAAAGTGTGTCTGTATATTTAATTGCATAGGTTGAGAAAATTTGGCATATGTTATCAACCTTTTACTAGACTAATATGGAGTACTTTATGCTTAACTGCTTAAGGTATGGTGATGTGGAAAAGATGTACAGTTAAACTCAAGGTATCGTTATGTGAAAGAAGATTAGTAAATGATTTTGACAATATAGGAGCATGGGGTGATGATAGGATGTGCTAGAGACAAATCGACAATGAGTTGCAGTGAACAAGTTGTCAAAATATTTGACTGGGATGTAATCGAATGCAATTCTATATCAAATAATTAAAGTGCCGATAATAAAGCCTTGGAATATGCTTGCTTAGTGGGATAGCTCTTTATGATTGTATAGAGATGCAAGTTAACGACAGTTTTGGGTAAATTATTTACTTCTTGATTTATAAAGCTTTGTGGGGTATGCAAGCAAACTCTAATGGTGATGTGGGGTTTTGTTGGATGTTATCTATTGAGCATAACAAGATATAAGTTGTCCGCGGGTTGCGACGAAATAATACTGTAATTCATTTTCATCTAAAATTGTCCCCAATGATTGTACGTATTTCTTAGGTATATTGAGTTGTACACAATTTCATTCGGAAAAACTCGAGCAGTCTAATCAGAAAGTTACAAAGATTGAACGATTATAAGCTAGAAAATACAATAAACTATAAGCTAATTTACACTACTCCTAATTAAGCTTGATGATGACTGTGAGTGAGGATGCTTTTGTATTTATGTGTGATAAGGAAGCTCTAGGTCTCACGTTTGTTTACCAACGCTCCTTTTTGATCTAACCCTTTAATCTTTGCCAATCATTGGATCCATCTTATGACCGTTGGATTGATAATTGTCACACGGATTGCCAACGTGGCATTCGTGTGTTCAGACCCCTTTATGCTTCTTTTGCACTAGATTTAGTGCGGAGAAAATTCTCAGATCATTGGTGTGTTTCTATAATTGCCTGCGTGTCCTTCTTTGTGCTCTTGGACCAATAAGAGCTCTCAATGGACGATAACTCTATCAACTCACATCATTACCTTGTCCCTTGATTTGTGGAGCCCCACATCTTAATTTGGATTTACCGCCCATGATTTTATCCGGGGTGAATGAAGTTGGATGATGCTAGTAACTCTTAACAGAGTTACGCACCCTTTTTTTTCTTTTGACTTTCTTTGACCTGACTTATATAACTTTGACTTGAGCTTATAGGTTTTGGGCCAATGGTGATGGGTTAACAGGTTTTGGTTTTAGAAGAAAATAACGACCGTTATCTCTTAAGTATAAAAGAGATAACGGTGTTAGGGTTTTAGGGTCTTTTGTGTAATATGATTTAACTTTGAGGACTAATTTGGTATTTTTGAGGGTTTTGTCTTTTGTCGATTGGTCCAATGTGACCAGTTAACCATGGTTTGACTTGTTTACTTTTTGTTAGATACTTCTGGCTCTTGTCACTATTTCCGTTCTGTGTCGTGTTTTGACATTTCTTTGTTATTTGTTGAAAGATCCGTAAACTACACATTCACAACAACAGGAATTACACAAATTACAAAGCATATTTTTTTGCACATTTTAATATTTAAGGGCCATTTTTGATTATAGAAAAAAGATATGTGATTTTCTCACATATCAAACATTCCCCAAACTAGTGATTTGTCGTGTCCTCACGCGCAATGTTATATTGCTCTAAAACCAATACCTCAAAACTTTCTCTAAGACTAATTCTTTGAAAAGTAGCAAAGACTTAGATGAGAGGGAGTTAAGGGAAATCACAAACTTTAAAAACACCCTTGATTTCCCATTTTTCAAAACTTTTTCCATTTTTTTAAATTACCTAGAATATTTCGACTTTCGTTATTTCCATAACTGTTAGGGATCATAGAACAAGATGCATTTTGATTTCTCACTTGCTCCAAACCAAGCTTAAAACAAAATCACCGCTAAATATCAGTAAGATGCTATACTACTCATATTTGCTACTTGTTAATTTTTAACTCTCGACAATTATTATTTCTTAGGTGAATGGGTTATTTTGATTTTGGACATGGATCAACGTTTTGGCAACATACTTTGCTTCACGTTCCACCCGAGAGAATGAGTCTTGAAGGCGAGATCATCATATGTAGCGACATTCGTCTCGGCATCATCCCAACCTTGCGGCTGAGTGACCAGGGATTTTGACACCCCACAGAGCTTGCCTATCGGGATCCACGGACCTTAGGTTTAAAAAACTCTCAGGTTTCCCGAATATACATAGCTTTAAAATAGAACAGTCAAAGTTCAAAAGCATATTTGAATTTAACAAAAAGAAATCTATTTATTAATTCAAACTTAATATTAAACATTTATGCAATTATAACCCTCGACCTTTTAGAAGGCTGCAACATCGGTTGTGAGCCGGCAAGATGCAGCAAACTTTTATCAGTCTCGGATTTTTATTCTTACTATGGGCTTTCTTTAGAAGACTACCACATCGGTTGTGAGCCGGCAAGAGGTAGTAAACTTTTATCAACCCACAGTTTTATTATATTTTATTTGGATTTTTAATTTTTTTTACTTATTTAGAGAAGACTTCTTTTTTTGAAAAATTCAAGTATAAGTTTGAACTAAGACTAAAATTTTTGCTATATACTACATAAAAATTGTTGATTTAAGTTTAATCTCCAAAAACAGCACGTATTATTAATCCGGTTAAGAGCTTATGGGAGAAAAAGCCACAAATTACATACATGAGCTCTTAAGATTTCCAACTAATCCTTGTTTAGCATCCCACTCATACTTAACACTATCATTTTTCGTTCTTCGCGAATTTCGCGAACGCTTAGCCTAAAAGTGAAAGAACAAGCTAGAGTTCAACACGCTCGATCAGGTCAAAATTTACTCTTATTCTACCCAGCAGGAAAGTCAAAATTGTGACAAAACACATATTTTATTTTTGAAATTTTTTTAAAATTTTTCATTTTTTTGAAAATTTTGGTGGGAAAACGGGGTACGTGAGAACAACGGGCAAAGGTAGGTAAGATTATATCAGAAAAGCCAAAAACTCATGCTGAGGTTCACAAATATGCTAGAAAAGTATGCTTAAAAATGGCCCCTTAGCACCAGGGGAAATTGATCTAAAAAGAGGAAGCTAATTTGACAGCTTAAAATAAGCTCAAAATTAAAAATTAAGCTAAGACAGATTTAAAAGGGCTTAAGGTGAGCTTATGCTCAAAATCTAAGCTTCTAAAAACAAAGAAATCATGCTGATTTTAGTTCTTGAAAAAGGGCTTTTTCTTTTATAAAAATGACACTTAAATTTTTGACAGTTTTGACTCAAAAAATCAAATGACTCAAAGCACCTTTTTTACAACTTGTTTAGACACACAATGACACTCTTTTTTAAACCACAACTCAAGTCTACAAGGGCTTATCCAATTAAGCACTTTGGGCTTCTTTTTAAAACCACAGTTTTAACAACAACTTAACAAACTTTGAAAAATAGTTTTTGAGCTTAAAGATTTTGGAAAACAGATTTTAACAAGCTTAAAAATGGTAACCAACTTTGGCCAAATGGCCACAACCCATGCCACTCCTGTTTTGACCCATTTTAGCACTTAACCCAAACACCCCTTAATATTTTTAAAAACGGATTTTAAAACCTTTACTCACTGATTTCAGCATTCATTGTTAAAGTCAAGCATAGTTAAGCATTAAAAACATATATATGACATAAACAATTAAGAAATACAAACATAAGCTAAGAATAAGCACAAATAAGCTATTGCTACAGTAATTTTTAAGTAAAAGTAAAAAAGAAGTGTACCTTTATCCTTGCTCAAAACAGGATTGTATGAAACCTAATAAGCTCTAAACCTACCCAAAGCTTATGAATAAGCTTAAACTAAGCAACCCAATGAGCCTTCCAATATTGCTCATTCATCCACAATTTGATCCAACAGTAACCCGTTTCTTTCCTTCTTTAAAATTTTCCTTAAATTTTTGTATAAAAGTTTAAAAACAGATTATAAATGGCTTATATTGAGAGCTTATATGAGTTTAAAGAAGTGCAAATACTTAGAACAACATATGAAAAACAAACTGAATTTTCATTTAAAGAGAGCACAAGTACAATAAAAGATAAACTGAATTTTAAAGATACAAAAGCTAACTGTTACTAACTTAACTAAAAACTAACTTCTTGCCTCAAGGGGCTTACAACAGTTTATATAGTAAGACTAAGCTAGGGTTTGCACTTGGTCTTCACTTGGTGTGCTTCTTTGAAGACACAAAAACGTCTTGTGTTTGTTGTGAGAGTGTAAACATAAGACAATCCTAGCCCTTCATTTGCCTTTGTGCCCAAGTCTTAAATCCAAACCCTTGATCCGAATTGGTGGGAATTAGGATTGCCAACATGGCATACCCATGTGGGGGGTGGGGTTTGTGATTGTGAAAGTTTTGGAATGAAGTGGGGAGTCAACGAGGAGGAAAACGACAGGTTGTGGGGTTTATGGGATTTGGCGGGAAAGGTATGAAGAAGATATACAGTGTTTTGAAAGTGGGGTGAGGGTTTGGGAGTTTGACAGGTTTAGTCCCTCAAGGTTATACTTGTGTTTGCACCACAAGTCCTTGTGTTTATACAAGTTTGGGGTGTTGGCAGAAACACCCCCCAAGGGTTATATATGAAATTGCACCACAAGTCCTTGTGGGATGTAAGTTTCGAGGTTTGGCAGACTTAACCCTTGTGGTTAAGTCTTTGGGCATTTGGCAGTTTTGAACCCTCACAAATTTTTCTTCTTTTCCCTCTTTAAATAAGTTTAGGATTTGGCAATTTAAGTCCCTAAACTTATTTTTCTTCACTTGTTGACTTCTGGATTTGTCGGGGTTGACTTGGGTTGACTTTTTGACACTTGGGCTTGGTCTTGACTTTGTCTTTTCCACGCTTTTCCATTCCGTGTCCGGTTTTGTCGTTTTGGCTTCGTTTTTCGTCCTTTTCTTAGATATCCGTTCCTGCACAACACAATTAGCAAAACAAGCATATATTTGGCATTTTAAGTCTGTTTTTGGTTATTTTAACTTGTTTTTAAAGGTAAAAGGTATGTGTAATTAAACACATACCAGTGAGCAAACTAGAGCAGGTTCGTCGGTAAACCTTTTAAAACTATCCTTGCATGAGTCATTAACCATTTTAATTGACTCATTTATATGCTTTGGAGGATGTTTTGACGTGCCATCGACATGAAAAGTTATTTGTTCATTTCCATCCCTCAAAACAAGCTCTCCTTCGTATACATCAATTAAAGCACGGCTGGTTCTCAAAAAGGATCTCCCAAGTATGAGAGGAACTCGAGGATCGACTTCAAAATCAACAACAACAAAGTCGGTAAGAAAATGGAAATTCCCAACTTTGACAAAGATATCTTCGGTGACTCCTTTAGGACAAGTAATTGAGCGGTCTGCTAACTCTAAATTCATCCGAGTTAGTGTAAGATCAGGTAAAGAATGCTTTTTCCAAATAGAAAGGGGCATAAGATTTATGCTCGCGCCAAGATCGGCCAAGGCGTGACATACATCCATTCCCGGGAAATTACATGGAATAAGAAACTTGCCAGGATCTCCAAGCTTTTTGAGAAGCTTTTTGAGGAGCATTGCCGAGCAATTCTCGTTCAATGGTATCTTAGCTAACTCAAGCAACTTTTCCTTATTCATGAGCAAACTCTTAATCGTAGGAACAAATCTTGGCATCAAAAGTAAAGCATCTGCGAAACTAATGTGGAAGCATAAATCTTAAAAGATTTGGAAGATCTTCTCCATTTGATTTGAAGCTTTGTCTCGGGAATTTTAATCATCACGTCGTGAAGGATATGGAATATTTGGCTTAGGTAGACTCTTCGGAATATCGGATTCTGGAATGGGAGTGGTTTTAGGCAAAGTCTTAAGAACATCGGGTTCCGGAATAAAAATGGGGATAACCGGAGGTGGGATGTGAGCGGTACTTCCTTGGAAATTTGTTTCTTCTTTATCCTTTGTCTCCTCGGTTTCTCGTTCCACTACCTTTTTAGGAGAAGGATTAGTAGGAATCGAGGGTCCCTCGTAAGCAACACCACTTCGAGTAGTGAT
>BQNB010027269.1:0-42200 GCA_026074375.1 Tanacetum coccineum | reverse complement strand
TCAAATGATAAAAAGGTACGCGTTTTCTTTTACCTTTTATTTTGTGTTAACCATATGCTATTACTAGGTCTTATCCGCTGCGTACTCATGGCTAAACTAGTTACCTAGGTATTTAAATCCCAACAGTGGACACTATAAATTTCCTACTAAACAAACAAAACGTTAACAAAAAACGTTATGATATGAAAACAAATTTTAACGAAGAACTTGAAAGATTAAAAAAAAAATAGAACGAAGCTCAATAAACCACAATGAAACACTAAATCTACCCGAAGCGAGTGATACCAATTGTAGAACCCGGATACACTTTCACTTCACCATAGATTTATCAAGAAAAATAGAAAGGAGATATGAAGAATTTTAGAGAGAGAAATAAAGAAAGAAAAAAGAGATGGTTGATTAACTTGCACAAAATACAAATGAGACCAACACTCTCTCTACACTTGGAGAGGGGTATTTATGCCAACACTTGGACCGTGTGGTTTAATTCTAATGGGCCGGGCTCGGGTTTACTTGGGCTTTAGCCCACAACGTATACAATATTAGATTAAACAACGAGCCCGATACCCGTAACTAGCCTATTACAACATATATTAAATAAAGACCAAAGCTTCCTCGTTGAGTGACCGGGCTTCCTTGTTCGACTCAATATTTTGAGGCTAACAATCTCTCCCGAAGCGAGGTCTTGAACCTTGAAACGAGCTTCCTTGTTTGACTCAATATTTTGAGGCTAACAACTTGAGCTTATTGGTTCGGCTTATTTATAAGCTAATAATCATTCGGATTTTTTTGTTTTTGTTTTATAGCTTATATGGTTATCACATTTTCGTTTTGTGCTTACTGTTAATAAAAAAATCATTTGGGCTTATTCATAGTGACTTCAAATTATGGTTAAATATGGGTGCGTTTTAGTTTGACAAGAAAATCTGTCACCAAGTTTAGTTGTTTTGAGTTTTTTTTGCTTCTTTTCACCTTATTTTTTTACTTCATAGCTTATTAAAACACAAAGTCTTATTTGCGTTTCATAGTTTATTTTTTCGTCCTAAAACAACTTATATTTCAAAGCTTATTGTCGAAGCTTATTTAGGTTTTAAACTTGTCGTAGCTTTTGTTGTTTTAAGCTCATTTTCGTTAGCTTTTTGTTAAGTCCTTGTTATAGCTTATTAACGTGGCATAATTCTCTTTCAAAACTGCTTTTAAAAGCTTATTTGCTTGTTTAAGAGCTTATTCAAGCTTATTGTGGTTGGCTTATTTCTTATCTAGTGGTCCAACGGTTTGAAAAACAAAGAGACAAGATCCATTTTCTTAGCAACAAGGACGTTGTATTTTTTGTTGATTTCTGAAGAAGACAAAAGCAAGGACGATAGTACAACTTAGTTGTAAACGATCTACTCATAATAAGTTGTAATCGATCTACTCAGAAGTAGTGTCAACCGATCTATTGCACAAGCCTTTGACAACCAATCTATTGAACAAGCCTTTGACAACTGATCTATCACAAGCATTTGACACCCGATCTACGGAACCGATCTATCAAAAACTTCAGTTGGAACCGATCTAACAACTTCATTTAGGAACCGATCTATCATCTTTTGCGTGGAAACCAATTTAGCAATTCATCTAGTACAAAACTATACACGTTTTAAGTCATGTTTGGTTTTTCGGTTTCTTGTGACGGTTCATTACGAGACTTCTAACCTATACCATTGTGATCGTGATCCTTTTTCGATCAACATGGTGTATTCACATTTCACCGACGATAACCGCTCCACTCCGCGAGATCAAATTTACATTTGTTTCATTTTTTGAAGTTTCAAAACGAAAGAGACAACTATTCAGGAGGGAAACACGTTTCATAATTAAACTAAATTTAATTTTGACACATGTAGCCCCTGGAGTTTAAGACAAGTTCATATCTAGTCCTCCCTTTGTTTATTTACCCTTAATGTTGAAATAGCTTTACACCGTTAGTCCTTAATAGTAATAATTAAGTCGTTAGTCTTCCAACGTGAATCGTTATTGCACCGTTAGTCCTTATTTGAGTTTTAATCAACCGTTAATCATTTTAAGTTCAAAGTTTGTGCACCGTTCATCGTTTTAGCTCATCAATCGTTAAAAAAGTTCAAGTTCTTCAACAACAACAACGATTTCAACCACAATTAATTATTGTTTCATGGTTTCTTCTTGATTTTGTAAAATCCCCTGAAAGATTCCATTATTTTCTTGGTTTAAATCAAAGACTTGTAAAATCCGGTGAGCGTTAATTGATTTCAATCCACAACAACAATCACTTTACTTACTTAAGATCCAATATCCATTCACAACAAATCAAAATGTCAAATACCAATAACAATTTGCAAACTCAAACATCGAATGCTCTTCACAATGCTATCATGGAAGCAGGTGGTAAAGACCGTCCACCAATGTTAGCACTGGGTAATTACGTTCAGTGGAAATCCAGAATCTAGAGATACATCGACACCAAACCCAACAATGAACTCATCCACTATTGTCTTCAGAATCCACCTTACAAATTCAAGTGGACTGAAAAGACCGTTCCAGTTGCTGAAGGTAGTTCAGAAACCACTACAGAAGGGTATATGGAGAACTACAAGAATGTTTCACAAGACATACGGGATCAACTGAATGCTTAAGCTGAAGCTGTTCAGATAATATCACGAGGGATAGATAACGATATCTACTCCACGGTTGATGCTTGTCTAAATGCATGTGAAATGTGGAAAGCTATTAAAAGGTTGAAACAGGGTGAATCAATCAATGTCCAAGATCTTGAAACCAATTTATATTGGGAGTTTGGAAAATTCACATCACGGGATGGTGAATCACTTGAATCGTATTACTCAAGGTTCTACAAGATGATGAATGAGCTTGTCAGAAATCAGTGTGATGTTACAAATCATCAAGTGAATGTTCAGTTCTTACTTCAATTACAACCAGAATGGAAAAGGTTTGTGACACTTGTTAAGCAGAGTCAAGAGCTAAAGACTGTCTCCTATCACAAACTCTATGACATTCTGAAGCAACACCAGAATGAAGTCAATGAGATAAGAGCTGAAAGAGGGAGAGGGGGGGGGGCGACTAGCACGTACTGCTAATCTACTTGCACTTGTTGCTCAACAACAACCAGTTTACCATCCTCAAACCCATCCTACTCACTACACTCATAATTCCTCAACTAAATCACAACAAGTTGCTACCAGAAACAAAGGGAAAGCAATTGTCAACTCTTTTACACTCACTTATGATCAAGAACCTACTATGGTTACTGAAGATGATAAAATGACAAACGATAAGGAGATTGATAAACTCATGGCTTTATTTTCTTTATCATTCAAGAAAATCTACAAACCTACCAACAACAACCTCATAACTTCATCAAACACCAGTAGAGAAAATCAGGATAATACTCTAAGGATTAACAGAGGCACTGGGTATGATAATCAGAGGGTAGTTAATGTTGCTGGGGCTAGGGAGAATATAACACCCTGTGATACAGAGTCATTGAACGACTTCGATAAATGTACTATTCTTTTAGTGTTGTACTCGTTTGCTTGTAATTTTCATGAATTAAGTTAATCGCGTAAACTAAAAATTAGCGTTCAATGTAAACGGGTATCAACATTAAATAATTACATCAAGCAAGGTTATATAGATTATTTTGAAGAATAATTAATTAACTTTGATCTATTTTATTTTATCGAACGTAAAGAGAAAAACGTATCGCGATAAATTGCGTTTATGCACTCCCGAACCACGAAAACTTTCATACGCTTCAAACAAATCCCCACTTTATACCCCAATACATGAAGTAACTCAAATAAAACATATAAATCCTTCTTATATGCCGAAAATCTAGCAATGTACACAAAGATATACCAAAAACTCTTCCATTTGGTCAACTATACACCTTACTTCATTAATGCAACACCATCCCTACCATACTTTGACTAATGACCATACCCATGGCCATACCTAAGACTAAGACCCATTACTTGCACCTTACTTTGACTCCTAGACCATGCCTTGCACCATACTTACATCTATACATAAGAGTATAACACTTACACACTTTACACTTAGAAAAATTAAACCAAAAACTCCCTTTTTCTTCTATA
Source organism: Tanacetum coccineum (assembly GCA_026074375.1). Taxonomy (NCBI): domain Eukaryota; kingdom Viridiplantae; phylum Streptophyta; class Magnoliopsida; order Asterales; family Asteraceae; genus Tanacetum; species Tanacetum coccineum. The sequence goes on along the minus strand of BQNB010027269.1, from coordinate 38,064 downwards.
GAGCTCACGGCTCAAACAACCTTCAACAACAAAGCCATACAAAATTTTCTACAATCCATACACTTCTATATACACCTATTCTAAGATATACTAAGGCATTTGCAAGCATTGAATCACCATTTCCAAGTATTTCTCAAGTTAAAGAAAGCTAGGGTTTAGTTAAGGAAAGCTAAGGTTTCTTAATGTTGCAAGCTTGGTTTTTAAAGGCCTAAACAAGGTTTATACTTGGTAACATCACATCATCCATACCTCATAAGGTCCACTTGAACTCTTTATGTTTTTATAATGTTCATTTTTATGCACATGATTATTGTATTTAGCTTAAATCACCATTTAGGTTTTATTCATGAAAATGAAGTTTATACTTGAAATGATCATTTTACACACTTATATATATGTTGTGTTATTACACATATCATGTTGAAAAGAATGATAAAATGTTGTATCATATTGTTTATGGTGAAAACATGATTTATGCGATAAATTAGGGTTTTCATAGTTTGTCAAAATATGTTTTATAAGCAAAAAAATACATAAGACATGTTAAAGTTAATTATGAACTCATATTGATGTTAGATAATCATTAAAATAAAGTTATAACAAGATGGGAAGGCTTGAATGTTAATGGTTATTATATAAAAGTAGCCATATGTAAAACTAGTAAATTATGGTAAGTATTAAAGTTGTGGTTTGTAAGTATATTAATGGACTTTATAAAAGTTGGACACATGCGAAACTTGTATGGACCAAAAGGACATTATATTATATTAACATAAATGACATATATGAAATATAAGACTAATGGTAAAAGATATAAAGTGCAAATAAGGAAACAAAGTTGATTTTGGACTTATGAAAGATATACAAACATTCTGTCCAAATTCGTGGATAAGACATATCCATTTTATATTTTTATAAGATAATACATTTCACGACGATTCCGAAAAAGTAAGAAACTTGTTAAACGGATTAATAACGAAAAAGTTACGTTAAAAACGAGTTATACGTTAATAAACGATGTCGTAAGTAAATTTTTATAAAAACATTTTTATAAAAATTATAAACAGCAAGTGTTGATATTTTTAACAAATAACACATATTTTTAGGATTCCAAAATGATAAGAATCGTAATTTTTCAATTAATAACGAACAAGTTATGAATTTCGCGAGTTTACGACAATTAATACTTTTATAAAACTATTTTTATAAAAGTTACTATTCATGACAGAAAGTTATATTTTTGTAAACCTCATAAATATATAGAACTTTCAAATACAAGAACGTCCTCGAAAGAATCGTTAAAACGGAGCTTATAACGAATAAAATACGACGTTTACCTGGTTTTGACGACAATTAATCGATAAAAATATATATCAAGAGTCTGAAGTTGAAAGTAATTATTTTTACTGTTCACCAGTAGGTCCGAAATTCGAAAATGTCAATTTATGATAACTCGTCTTGATACGAAAAGATGGACATAAGAAACGCGAGAATCGGGTTTAAAACGCGAAAGTTACGCCAGTTTTGCTAAACGGTAATTATAAACGTTTTAACTTATTAAACACAATTTTACCAAAACCATTAGTTGGTGATTGAGCTATATAGAATATTATGTGGTTATCAAAGTACTATATTACTAGGGAGTTTCATAATGAGGCCTCTTCGGATGGCGTTTCGACGAGTTGTTGGATTTACGATTTAAAGTGTCCTAACTCCTCGAACGTCATGTCATGACCTCTTTAATTATGATAGCCCGAACGATAGTACGATATAATCTATAGGATTACATTCAATGTTATCAATTAAAGTACTCGGTACTTATACGACCTATGATAATTTAGGTTGCATTCGATCTTTTACGTGACGCATTATCTGCGATATTTGGATTATCAGAACTCAAGGTGAGTTCATAGCCCCACGTTTTACATGCTTTTGTTTTTACAAAGTTTTTGGGGTGAAAAACATGCAATGTTTTACAACTGGACACAAGTGGTTAAGTTTTATATTATGATTACATGTTGCCTAAGTAGCGATAACCCAATCTGAGCCCATTATCATGAACTGTTAATTACGAGCGCGAATGTTATGAATAGATCTATTGGGTTTTGACAACCCCGTTCGGGTGATTAGCTATCACTGAACAACGAACGTATACCATGTCGAATATAGGATGTTGCGGGTTAGAACATCACTCACGGGCAATGGAGGCCATTAATTTGGTACTCACATACGTCAAGCTTCAGTGTCATGAGCTTAGAGCAACGTAATTACATTTATATGATGTCTGCATTTGTTGCATTATCATACGGGAGATCTTGTGGTCCTACAATATATGATTTATCAAACCTATGAATTCACCAACATTATTGTTGATGTTTTAAAGTAATGTTTTTCAGGGGATCAATAAGCACGAGGTGCGATGGATACATTGGTGGTTTTGATTGGGATGTCATGCATTAAAGATTTTGTCGCATTTCATTTTATGGGCTGAAAATCTTTGTATTTTGATTAAGTGAACAAGTTAAGCTTTGGGCTTATGTAACAATTACTTTGTTAAATCCAGTGTATCATTTTCAAACGACTTTTTGGTCGTTCTATATATATCTTGTGTTATTGATCTGAGAAGTAACACGCCCCGGACCCATATTCTGCTGCGACCCAATTTGGGGGTGTTACAATTAGATTGTGAGATTAGATAATACATGTATTCTACAAAGTATTATTCTCAAGTTTTAGATCTATGATCTTGATTTTCTTGGTACATGAGGGACCTTCATAAGCATGTACTAAGTCAACCCAAGTGGCTTTAACTGTCTCACAGCTAATGACTGACTCCATTATATCATCTGGTAGACATGATATAATGATTCTTTTTAGGCATTGGTCCTGATTGACCACCATCCTCTCATTATTGTTCAATTGTGCTTCAGGTTTGGGTTCAGTGGTCTTTACTTTGAATGGTCCATCCTTAATACAAGTTATGTAATAAGGTTTCATTTCAGTTAAGTAGCAAAACATGCGCTTTTTCCACTTATTAATTTTTCCAACTTCTAGTCTAGGTTAGCATAATAACTACCATATTTTCTGTCAACAAGTTGGGTTACATCACTTTCAGCCATGGTGGGATCTTAGTTTTAAAAACTTTAAGCAGTTTGATTACGGGCAAAATAATATATATAATATATATATAACTAAAATACAAATTATCAAATAATATAAGAAGTAAGTATTTCATTAAGAAATGAAAATCACTTTAGGAAAAGTGATGACCAAATCTTCCGTCTTTCAGCTCTTCATATCTCTACCCTTAAACTCTACTCCTTTCTCCTTCTTCTCTTGAATCTGCTTTGGCTTGATCATGTTGAGAAGAACCTGAAGCTATTGTTTTCATCATTCCAAATATTCGTAGAAGTAGGTGGTTTGAGTAGTTTGATAGCCTTCCTTCTTTAGTTTGCTCATTAGTACTTTACTTCTGACTCATCAGTACCTTCATTTTGATCATTTGTTACTTATCTTTTGCATAGTCCCCAGGTACTAACTTTAGATCCGTCCTAGTTACTTACTATTGGTCTGTAAGTACTAACTCTTCTCCTTGTCCTAGTACTAACTTTTGTTGAGCCAGTACTTTAGATACAATCTTCAGCATTCCTTTTCTTCATCCATCTACATCTATTTGTCCTACCCTCATCATTGGAGGCATCCATTGTCTCCATATTATCATGAATCTTCAGGAAATCTTATCAATAGTGGATCTTTATGGGACTGTAGGTTCACCTTTGGCCAAACTTCCTCCCTGTTTGGATAACATGACTTCTGTGCAACCTTTGTTTCTTTTAAGAACTCTTTCTTGCTAATTTTCTTCAAAGGGAGACACTCTTCATCCGTGCTTTGTGGTGTTTGTACTACAGTTTAGCTTGATTCTTATGCTTTTTGATATGTGCCTCAAGTGTTTGTATTTCCTTGGCTTGTCTGAATCCTGTGTACATAACAGAGATATAAAGATCATAGACACTTTGGAGGTTACATTTCACCTCATTCCTAAAACTGGATTTATCAAATGGATGAAAGACCTCCAAGATTGCCCACCAGAGCTTTCTGGTATAGAATCGGAATGATAGTAGAAGTTGGAAGGTCTAGGGGATGGGTCAGTATGGTGGATCAAAAGGTGCTTCACTAGGTTTCTGTGGAGGAGATGGGTTAGTTGTAGGCTCAAAAGGAGCTTCACTAAAGTGTGGAGGATAGAGGGTGTAAGTTTGCTTCAGATGGTATTTCTGACGGGACACCCTCATCCTCAGTTGGTTGTAAACATGGAAGCAAATATAGGTTTGAGACATTACCTGGAAAAATTTTACCCTTTTTAACATGGAAGAAAAGACTGTACTTGTCAAAGCTATTTCTAGAAAATGATCTAATGGTACAGGTACATTTAGCTAGCTGTTTATCTAAAAAGATGGGAATAAAACTGTGGGTACATGACAAACTTTTCTTTGCATTAAATGTCTAAGCATACCATCAAAAATTTAATTTAGAAAAAATGATACTTCTGAATTAGATGTTAAGCAAATAACAGACGTGACAATATTAGTTTAGGAATTTGGATCCCAAGAGGTGCTTTTTGAACTATACAAATGATTTCATTTTATGAAAATAGAAACCTACATTGGGGTGAAACAAAGTTTTGTTAAATTTATTAAATGTTAACACTGTTAAATCCCCCTCATACCCCATAAGCTGTATAGCATCAAATATAGCCTGATTAGGTAATGAGTCTATCCCATCAGCATCATCAAAAAGAAGATCACTTCTTATTGATGCCTCAGAGATAGACACAGACTTGCCAGCTACTTTGGCAGTAATGTGCCTAACATTGTTGATTATTTTGGACTTAGCAGACGTCCAAAACTGTTCAACAAATGTAGTAGATACAACAGGACTTACAGTGAGAGCATGATGAATGGAACTGCGCTTAAGAAAATCAATGATCTCGTGAAACTCTGCATTCCCTTCAGACTTCTCCAGATACGCGACCATGTTGTGCTTAGGACATGAATCAAGAACAACCATTGTAGTCGAAAGAGTGATCGTCGTTAAGAGAGATATTAGGGCTTGTTTATACGAATGTATTTGAGAGAGATTGCGTAAGGAACTGTGCAATTGAGATGGGTTTATATAGGTTTAGGAGACCTAATTTCAAGGAAACCGTTTCAATTTACACTTTGTACCCTTGGCGGTATTTTTCTTCAACGTCTCTATAGCGGTACAAACTTTGCCCAGCGGTACTAACTTTGCACTGTCGGTACTAACTATGTCCAACCAAAGAATGAACAATGTAGATAACAAGAGTGCTTCAGTACCATTAAGAACTCTTCTCAATGACTCTCTAAATCCTCTCAAACCTTCTGAAAAGCATCACCTATGGTTAAAATGTATCCTTATACCAAAACTTCATACAAACTATACAACACATCATATTGCCTCCCTTTAACCAATGCAGCTTATGGATTTATCATCCCAATGGTAACAACCAAGAACTGAATCATCTTCTTCAGGATTTATTGGATCAGAAAGAGATAGTCCCTCATGAGGACTGGCAGTACTAACTGGTATGCTAACAGTATTAACTAGGTTAGTACTGCTGGTGTGCTAACAGTACTAAAAATGTTAGTACTGCTAGTCTTAGCAGCTCCTTCTTGTATAACAAAGTTCTCAGTTTCTTGTTCAAACTTCTTCCTAAGAGCTTCAACTTCCTCATTAGCTTCCTTTTCTTGCCTCTTAAGTCTTTCAAGTTCATCCATAAAGACTTGTTCTTCCTCTCTTGGACCATCTCTCTTTTCATCTGTCTTAAAATCAGGAGTGATTGTTGAAGAATAAGAAGGCCATATTGGCAGTACAAAGCAGTCTTGAGCAGATTCATCCTCTATTTCAGAATTCCCTGCATCAATAATGTCTTCTGTACCTGCATTTTGGTTAGCTTCTTGTTGACCTGCATGTAGATTAGTTTGATTCTCTGATCTAACAGGATGATAATTCATAGAATCAATTAAATAATCAAGATCAAAAAGCCAAGTTGGTCCTTTCCCTGCAACATTTGGTTTGTTCTCTAAGAAGGTGATGTGCAGGTTTTCTTCAACTCTTTTGGTTTCTAAATTGTATACTCTAAAAGCCTTGCTTTGTAAAGAATACCCAACTAAAAAACTAAAAAATTAAATGCCTTCATCGATTTTCCAGCAAACTTGCCCAGGTGGTCAATGTGTATTTACGATGTGTCACATGGGCACCTAAAAGGTCCGTACTATAACCTTTAATGTGTATCTTACCAGTTAAAACTTCATAAGGTGTCTTATTGTAGGCTTGGTCACTAATAACCCTGTTTAGAACATAATAAGCAGCTACTAACTACTTCATCCCCCAAAAAAGTGTTAGTTTAGATAATAATGCATCAGCAAGCATCGGTCCTAGCAGCCACATAAGTGTCCAGTTACTTTCTCTCTCAACTCCATTTTGTTGTGGAAAGTTCTGGCATTACTGATTCCCTCTTGATACCCTTTTGACCCACAATTCAATAACATCCTGTTCTTAAATTCTGTAACATTATCACATCTAATAGTTTTAAAACTTTAGATTCAATTGGTATCTCCTATCTGTCTATAAAGTCCTTAAGGATTGCACTATATTCAAATTCCTTAGTTCGTAAGAAAAATACCCAACTAAAATCTCTAAAATCATCAGTGATTACAAGGCATAAGTTCTTATGGTTTAACTCTGACAGATTAGGTCTAAACAAATCCCGTGAAGAAGAAGTTTGTAAAGAGTAGCTAATAGAGCTTACTGTTTATGGGCCTTACAGGAGGCCTTGTTTTGCTTTCCTTTCTGACAACAACACAAGGTGGTCATAATTGACAAATCTTTGAAGGTAAAAAACCTCTTACCAAATGTTTCCCTTATACAATTTTGTATTAGGTTTTGAAATTAACATGACCCAACCTCCAATGACCAATTGATTTATAATCATCAGTTGTAGCCTTTACAATTAAAAAACCATCCTCCTGAAGGAACAATGTTTCTCTAAAATTGAAACTATACATATTTGATTTTTGTACTGGGAATTTAATAATAACTTGATTTTTCCTCAGGTAACTTAAACTCAGAAGATAAAATAAGACATTCAGAGTCAGTAAATAGAACCTTGTTTCTTAATTTCTGTCACATACTTATGTGCGACACAGCAAAAGAGATATGAAATGCGGAAGTTCTTTTATAAAGCATTACATCCTCAAAATCTCACTTAACAAGTTTAAATTTTAACCTTACCAGTGATATAACCTGTAACTACTTCCAAAACACAGGGCCACCATTAAAGTCTGAAAATTCAGCAAGGTAGGCCTTGAGTTCCTAGTCATGTGCCTAGAAATAACCACTATCAACAATTCCTTAATTCTTAGAGCTCAATGATGTGGATACTCCTGCACAATAAAAGAAATAGATTAGATTCTCGTTAAGGGGACCCAAGCCAGTTTGGGCTTGAGTCTGCCTAGTGGATCATTGAAATGTAACAATTATCTAAGATTGGATCACCACCATTGTATTTGGAGACATTGTGCCCAGTTGTGATCTTGTGTGTCTCCCAATTACAACTGACTGAGGGCTTTAATAGCAGTCTCACCTTTTCCCCCAAACAGTAACTACCTGCTTCACCTTAGAAGCATTAACTTTTTGTTTTGAAAAATCTGTTCTAAGTCTTGAGTTGTCTTTTTGAAAGTCTTGAGGATGATGAATAGTTATGTAAAAAAAATTGCTGGTCTAAACTCTACAGAATGCGGCTTCAACAGTATTAACTTTCATGGCAGTACTATTAGTACTAGTCTGTCTGTTTAAAAAACTTTGCATAGCATACTAAAATTTTTACTATCTTCTTAGCTTTTAGAAGTATTAACTCTACTAGAATTTTACCCAGTTCTAAGTTAAGTACCGCTAAAGGAACAATTTGGTGTTTATTTATTTGCACTCTTTGCAACCTTATTCCAACCATTATGAGATCGTGTATATAAGCTTGACATAAGCCTTTTTTGCCACCTCGTTCTCTGAAATCACAATCTCTAATTAAATGATTAAGACTACCACATACAAAACATGCTCTTACAGTAAACCCATACCCCAACTCTGTCTTATCAACTTTAGGTTTTTGACTATGTGTGAATTGATTCTTAACAGTTTCCCTAGGAGTTTTTACTTGCTTGTTAGCAAAACTAGGTGTTTCTTGTTGTTTTGTTGGATATGACCACACTCTCTGTCACTAGTCTGATTCATACTCCTCAATGATAAGAGCATCATCCCCCCCCCCCAGACCAGACCTTAGGTGACATTCTACATTAGATTCATGACAACTGGTTCAGACACTAATTCAGAGGGTTACTGCACTAATGTTAGATTCTTAGGTATCAAAATTCCACTTGATTGTGAGTTCAGATTCACTAAGTTGAGTCTGTTTTTGGGACCCATATGTAAACTTAGAATCATCTATTCTACATCATGTCTTGAAGGCATGGTAATATTCCCTGTCATGGTGGGGTAACAAACATTCATTCCTTCCACTGTAACAAACCTAACAATAAAAAAGGTTGATTTCATCTCACTCTCTTTATTCATAAAAACAAAACACTCTGCAACACTCATTTTCCCATAGCTTAAAATACCATCGTTATATCTGTGATCCCCATACCCAAGCCCAAACTTCATTAGCACTCATTTAGGTAATTTGCAGTTTACTAAGATTCTTAGAAGAATTTATCCATTTTTTCTACCTTTTTAGCCTTTAAATCTTCTTTTCCCTTGACTTTCTGCTATAATTTCTTAAGGTATGTGAGAACATCCGTTGTTTAATCATCTAATCTATTTTCATAAACCTTATCTTTGTTCATACCAAAAGTTGTCCTTTTGATGAGCAACTAACTTGCTTTAACTTTCTTAAGACCTTAGAATGATGCCTTTATTTCTATGCTTGCATCACTTAGTTGTTCTCTCTAAACATCATACAGTTTTTTAAGATTAGCATAAGACTCTTTACACTTATTTGTACAAGAAATTACCTTTGTGTCTGAGTCTGAGCTGTTGCAAGCCATCAAAGCATAATCTTCATCTTCTGAATACTTTTGTCCAATCCACACCTTCTCCATCAATTGTCACAATTCTTTAGAAATCCTCCTTCTTTCCAGTCTGCTTCCCATCCTTGTTTCAGAATTCCATGCATCCCTCCTCCTGTTTATCTGAGTTCCCATGATTCTACACTACTCTAGCAAAATGCCCTATTTTTTTTGCAATTGTAGCATTCAACTTTGGTTTGATCAAGCCAACAGTTCATTTGCATCAAATTGTAGCTTTCTCCCATCTTCTTGTAAAACTGTTTTTCATTATCATTGAGATCATGGCCACGTTTCACTTCAAGTCCCATTTCTTCTCAAGTTCATATTCATCAATCTGTTCCAAGTCCTCATGATCCAGTTAAGGGCAACTTGATTGATTAGCAAGTAATGAGTATGATGAAGTTTGTTCATACTTTGAGTTTTGACCAGAAAGATTAGGAACACAATAAGCGGTACTAACTTCATTAGTACTGCTAGTGTTCTCAAAGACAAAAGCTACATTTGCGGTAGAGGATGATGCAGTACAGCTTTATATCACTCTCAAAGACTCTTAGATTATTGTAAAAATCATCAAAACTTAGACTCGTCCACATCCTGGTTTGGTCCGCATTATCAAGGAAACTTGTGGACCAGGCAGAAGTAGAGATTCATAGAAATTTTTGATTTACATCCTCAGTAGATAGCACCTGCTCTATGAATCTCTAACTGACGTCAGGAGAACTTTGGAACCTGTGTCATAGCCATGTGAAGCCCTTCTGTGTTGGGTACAATAATCCCTTCAACTGTTGCTATCAAGATATACTTTCGGCATTTTCTTGGATTCGTCATTACACCAAATCTAGATTTTGATGGCATCCCACATCTCTTTGGCATCAGTCATCTTATGGAACTAGCAAGATGATCTTCTGGTAGGGCCATAAGCAAGGTGGTCCTTGTTTCCCTCTCTCTTTCTCTGGCTACAATCTCTTCTGCAGTTCTGGGAGGCAAAATCTTAATTTGTCCTGATGTATCTGTAGTGATTGATACATGACCATTCCTATTTTGTATAACCTCCCAGATTGGATAGTCTGTATGGGCCCAAATATGCTAACCATTGTCATAGCCCCATATATCATATTCTAATACTCTCACTACAAACAACAAAATTCGGAGATCTTCAAAAAACGAGCTAGAACTTTCTATGGCACACTTTTCGACCTAAATCAAGCAAGAAATCGCACATACACACGATCTAATCATCCCATAAGCTCTGATACCAATTGTGGTATATCTTATATCATAACACGGGGTCGATTCTTGAATCGGGCTAGTTTCTAGAAAGAGAAACACTAGAGAGAATATCTAGAGAGAGAAAAGTGTTTTCTTTTGTAAAATGAATTATGACTAGCTTACCTCTTCCAAAGTTGGAAGAGGATATATATAGTACTTATAATATACCGGGTATTTGTACCCGACTTAAAACCGAAAATCGTACTATTAACTATTAAACTACGAGCTATAATAAACAGAAAAATACACGGGATGACCGAGTCTTTTTCTAATATCTAACAAAGGAGTCTCCTTGGCGGCATGATTCTTCAAAATCATAAGAAGTAACGAGAAGAATAATGAGACGTTAGTCAATCGCGTTCCAAAGGTAAGTGCCAAAAGACGACACGATCCGAGATGACAAGTTAAAGTCATACTCCCATCAACTGGAAGACTTCAAAACGATGGATTACGAAACAACATACATGATTCAATGCATAGGAAGAGTGTTCAAACTCGGAGTCGAATGGTAAAATAACCAGTGGAATTGACAAACTACGCCGAATTTCAATAACATCAAAAGGAAATAAAGTAAAGTCGCGTAAATGTTTCAGAGTTCACCGCATCGCTCACAACATATTGAAGTAAACGAACTCATTAAGATGTACCATAGTACTATACACATATGCAAGTAATTATCATTATGTAGATGATTTCACATTTAGGCTCCGATTAGCACTAGCATCAAACCAAGCTCGATTAAAAAGCATTGACAACTTATACACAACATGTGGGTAGGCGTACCCTTCCGATCCGAATTTCAATCACATTGGGTAGGCGTACCCATTCGATCCAAACTCACACCCACAAATAATAATACCAAATAAACATAAGTTACCGAAAATAGTCCACACTTATATGAATTACTCTTATATATATAGATGGTGGTAATCCCGAAGATAAGCGTAAAAGATCAAAAAGAAAGTCGAGTATTATAAAATTATTATCAATGTAATACTATTAGAGATACTAAAAGGAGAATATAAGGAATCAGAGAGTATGCGCGCGCGGATATCGGACAACGGTGAAAGACACTTAAATTTTTTTGAAAAAACGGTTATAGTTTAGGTTTTGAAAACGACATAGTTCTCCATAACCAGTGCTCTGATACCAATCTGTAACACCCCCAAATTTTGGCACGCAGCGGAATACCACTTGGGGTGCTACTTCATAGCATAAAGTACAAGTTACAGAAAACGACTCTAAGTGAGACATTTTGAAAAGTCAAACATTCGATAATTTTTATAAAATATCAGAGTTACAACAGGTCCAATTAGCAATGCAATAGAAAACATTTTAAAAACGTTTGTCGAATGGTACTCAAATTATAAAGCCTTCAAAAATATATACGCGCGACTCGAATGCTCCCAATGCTCAGCTAGCAAAATAATAACCTGAGAAAATACATGCAAAAACATCAACAATAATGTTAATGAATTCATAGGTTAAAGTAAAAGCAGTATTGAAATAATTTAAGTAATATTTCAGTAAGAAAAGTAGCGTTACAACATTTCAAAGTATTATTTTCGAAATTGTAGTGATTCAATAAATCAAGTAATGTTCAGTAGTGGACCATAAGATTTAAGTAATGTTGACAAGATAAACGGATTCACCAAGTCTAAATGAAATATATATTATTGCGCTAAGCTCATGACACTGAAACCTTAATGTACTTCAATCAATGGATTAGATATGCCCCAAAACAGATACAGATGATGCCAAACATCATATAAATTACTTCAAATGTTAAATGCGCCCATGGTCAACATGAAACCTTAATTCATGACGGGGATTTTCAGTCCCGATAGATCTATCCACAACACTCGCGCTTGCTACATTAGCAATTAACAGTTTATGATTCAGAGGGGACTTAAATGGCAGTAGCAACACTTAGGCATTAATATCAGGCATAACATACGGTTCTTAAATACTTGTGTCCAATTTAAAACAAGTAATGTGTTTAAAACTCACGGTTTAATAGGTATTCAATGATCTCAAATCATGTAGTAAGCAAATCAAGTTTTAGTAAATTCATGAGTAAACAACCATGTAACACACATGTATTAGAAGTCATGTAGTAAGCAAGTAAACTTTAGTAAAAATGTTCATGTAACGCTTATGTAGTAGAAACTGTTGGAAATTATTATCTAAATAACCATAATATTACACATAATATTCTACGAGCCACGCAACGGATATTATTCATATAGCATAAATAATTAACACATAAAACATAAATATAAATAAGGAAATATACTGTTATGCAATCAAGTTAATGATGAACGAGGATCTTGAAGTACATGCACGTGTGTAATAAACGTGCTTAACCGAAAACTACTTCTAGTTACTAAAGTAAGTAACCTCCACGAAGTTCATACACTACACGTCTAGCAGTATCACCCGAATGCTAGTTATTGATTAACGAATATGTAAACACTAAGAAAACAAAACTTGAAAACCCTTTGGGTTTTAGTCTGCGATCGAACACAAGGAGAAGAGAGACAAGGGATATCAATTATGAGCTCTAGGGTCCTCCTTATATAGGGATTAATTTAGGGTTATCTTAAATTACATTCCTTGTAGGAAAAGCTAACCCAAAAGCCCAAACACCCCTCCTTGTGGGTTTGGCAGGTCGAACACAAAGAAACACCCCTTTGGGGTTGACTTTTTTACTTTTTTATTATTTATGGTTAATTACATTTAATTACCCATTAATTAAAAAGCCTTATTAGTTAGTTATAGTTAATTAACTAATTAACGACCGTTAGTGTTTATTCATCAATCATATATTAATATAAATAATAAATATACAATTACATTATTATTCACATTAATAAAGTGATACCTAAATGTATAACGTGTGTGACCCCGTAGGCTTACGTATTTCCAGCCGTATAAATATTCGTATGACATCAGCACAAACCAACAACTCCCACTTACGAATGTCGTGAATGTCTCATTCATTTCATATAACATACTAACATTGAAAAATAGTCTAGCAACATCATCAATGCTCCGAGAAATACCTGGATATGCAGTTTTTTAGAAAAACAACTCAGCCTTCTATGGATTCAGTCAGTCCTATCCTTTTGTTTCAAATACATGTTAAATATGGATATGGATCAATAGTCATTCCATACTTTAACGATTATGTTTCTCGCATCTGTACTTGATTCAGATCACCAAATGTAAAAAGAATCATCTTAACTACATATTGGGCACGACCATGCAAATATCTTATCAAACCAACGAGGGGCCCAGTAAGTATCTAACTCCCACTTAAGTGGAGGAACAAATTCTATTTTGACTACAAGTGTCCATCACGTACTTCAAAACACTTCTAAAAGTAGTCCGTATAACTATCTTTTGACAGACTAGCGTTAGACTTATTATCGAGAAATGTTATCCATACATGCAAAACCTGCTTGCATCTCAAGTCTAAGGATAAACATAACTTTCACCATGTGTGTAATGTACCCAATGACGCCGATCCATAAAGTGATTATCACACGGCGGGGATCCAATATTCAACCTCATTGAATAACATGCGAAACTGGCAGACAACATCTTTACGTATTCTCTGGAATACCACCAGTCACTCACATTTACCTTATCTTAACAATATTCTCATATCGTTAACTGGCAATGGACATATCTTTAGAATGCGACAAGTCATTCATGGATATAAACATGCAAATATAGGACACAATTATTATAAAAATAAAAACAATATACCACGTATATTAATTCATTCAAAGAACATAACAATCGTTTAACATCTCATTATCCAAATACTAACTAATACATCACAGATTTACATGAGACTACTAGCATGAACAATTCCAATCTTCATAACATGCTCAAAATGCTTATTGAATGGCATTGGTTTTGTAAACGGATCAGCTACGTTGTCATCTGTGTAAACTTTCTTAAGGACAATTTCACCTTGTTGAATTACTTCATGAATGTAGTGATATTTCCATTGAAAATGTTTGGCTTCCCTTAAGATTCCTCGATCTCCGACGATAGCTAGTGCAGGCTCATTGTCACATAGCATCTCCATGGGTCTTTTATTAGATGGCGTGACACCTCCAAGTCCATCAATAAATTTCCTCATCCTGCTTCCATTGATGCTTCAGCTGCAGCAATGTACTCAGCTTATGTAGAAGACATAGCAGTAGTGCTTTGCTTGGCACTCTTCCAGTCCACCGCTCCACCATTAAGTACGAACACATATCCCGTCTGAGATTTTGTATCGTCCTTATCAGTTTGAAAACTTGCATCAGCATAACAAGATACTTTCAGCTCATCTTCAGGTTTAGCCCCATACACAAGAACCATATCTTTAGTATTCCTCAAATACTTAAGAATAGTTTTCACAGCAGTCCAGTGAATCTCACCAGGATTTTGCTGAAAACGACTACACAAATTTTGCGCAAAGGCAACATCAGGTCTAGTGCATCTAACCGCATACATGATTGAACCTATGGCCGAAGCATAAGGAACTCTTTGCATACGTTGTACCTCAGTAGGTGTTTTAGCACCTTGTGACTTTCTATAGTCAGGCTTTTCCATCATTGGAGTATACCCCTTCTTGGAGTTTTCCATTCTAAATTTCTTTAGAATTTTCTCTAGATAAGCACTTTGACTAAGAGCAATCAACCGCTTAGATCTATCACGTATGATCTTGATTCCAAGAATATATGCTGCTTCTCCTAAGTCTTTCATAGAAAAACACTTACAAAGCCAAGATTTAACTTCTTGCAGCATTGCAACGCTATTTCCCATGAGTAATATGTCATCGACATACAAGACAAGGAATGCAACATTACTCCCACTAGCTTTGAGATATACACATGGCTCATCAGGATTTTAAGTAAAACCAATCTTCTTGATTTCTTCATCAAACCTTTTATTCCAACTTCTAGATGCTTGCTTCAATCCATAAATGGAACGTTGAAGTTTGCATACTTTGTTGGGATGTTTTGGATCCACAAACCCTTCCGGTTTCACCATATACATGTCCTCGCTTAGGTGGCCATTTAGAAAGGCTGTCTTGACATCCATTTGCCAAATCTCATAGTCATAGAATGCGGCTATGGCTAAAAGAATCCTTATAGCTCTAATGTCTGCAACAGGAGAGAAGGTTTCCCCATAATCTACCCCGTAGGTTTGGGTATAGCCTTTTGCTACCAGACGAGCTTTAAAGGTATGTACATTTCCATCCATATCAGTCTTCTTCTTGAAAAGCCATTTACTCCCAACAGTTCAAACATTAGGATGAAGCTCAACTAGAATCCATACTTGATTATCTTTTATGGATTGCATTTCCGTATTCATAGCTTCAAGCCAGTTGTCAAATTCAGGATCTGTTAATGCATCTTTATAATTAGGTGGTTCATCAAGATCCCCTAATTCATATTCCTCAACATCAACATAGTATCCATATCTATCTGGCGCTTGAGATATCCTTGCGGATCTACGAATAGGAACTCCAACATTTTGTGGCTCGACCTCGATAGGTGCGACCTCATCATGTTTATTGCTAGTATTTTCACCTCTTGAATTATTTCAAGCCCTTTATCACTCCCACTCATTTTGAGAAGTCCATGACTCCCATTCGCTTCTTGTACCATGAAACTATTTTCAAAGAGCTCAGCGTTTCAAGAAACAAAAATCTTGTTTTCGAGTGGATAGTAAAAGTAGTAACCTATCGTTTCCTTAGGGTAACCTACAAAGATACACTTAATGGATCTGGAATCAAGTTTGTCAGACATACCTCGCTTCACGAGGGCCTCACAACCCTAAACCCTTAAGTAGGACAAATTAGGAGCTTTCCCATGCCATATTTCATAAGGCGTCCTATCAACCTTCTTAGTTGAAACCATATTGAGAATGCGAGCTGCAGTCTCGAGAGCATATCCCCAAAAGGATTTTGGCAGAGTTGTTAGATTCATCCTGGATCGAACCATATCAAGTAAAGTCTGATTCCTCCTCTTAGACATCCCGTTATGTTGTGGTGTATAAGGTGGAGTTAGTTGGGATACGATACCATAACTTTTCATATGATTAACAAACTCATGACTCAGGTATTCTCCTTCTTTTTTGGATCAAATAACCTTTATCTTTTTACCGAGTTGATTTTCAACTTCATTCTGAAAGACCTTAAATGTTTCAAACACCTCATGTTTATGTTTCATCAAGTAAACAAAACCATAACGGCTGAAATCATCTATACAGTGACAGAAGTATATACACCCTTTTCTTGACTTAGATTTCATAAAGGCCCATACATCGTGTGTAAATAGTCCTATAAATCTTTGCTTCCACTTTGATGTGGAAAAAGTTTTTCGCGCCATCTTCCCAGATATACAAGACTTGCATTTCTCATGTGATTCATAGTTAGTGGGTTGCAGAAGCCCATCACGCTGAAGCATGTCCATGCGTTTCTTGTTTATATGTCCAAGATCAAAAATGCCCATAAGATAATAAGATTCCGTAACCATATTTTGCTCTTTTAGTTGCTTAACAATAAAAATTAGAACTGCCATTTGGATAAAGATTATGCATATCTATTTCATAAATATCATCATGTGGTATTAGATTTGAATTGTAGCGAGTGCAAAGAAAACAACTACTGTTATGATGTAGATGGTGGTGGGTATGCAACAACGGTTACGTGGGCGCGCAACCCATATCTCCATCCACGCTGCCAAGGTTAGCTTGCAAATTAATTATTCAGTGACCCGTTTCAAAGTAAATTATATTTTTTTTAAGGTCAAAAGTGAACGTAAAGTGTAATAATCCAGTTTCTTTTTGTATTGATTGTAGGACTGTGGCTCTTAGAGGCGCGGAATCTTTACATAAGCTATGCAGTTTGGTAAAAGCGTATATTGAAAAAGGGAAATCAAGTATATCTTGGGCGACGATATTGAAATTGGGGATCTATTAGTCGAGGAATTGAGATGGCTTATGACGCAAAACCTTTAAGGGGAGGAGGTGATTATATTACAGCTTTTGTGTACTGATTTTATTGGTTGTTCATGCAACATCTTTAGCAGATGTATATATTGTATCTTAGATATTCTGAGATGAATAGTGTTTGAAATGAAACTTCACTTTTTATAGTTTGTAAAAAAATAAGCCTAGTCGCAACGCGCGAGCTATCATGCTTGTTAAAATCTCATGTGGCTCGTGGCTCGTTTAGAATTAAAAATTTTAACCGTGAAAAGCAAGAAAAAAGTGCACCTAGCTTTACTTTATGCTATTAATGTATGAGTATATATTAAATATGTGTACTTCATTAATTATACGTAAGCAATGTTTTGAAAACTGGGTCTCTAATCGATCCAGTCGAGTCATCGGATTACTGGTTCTACCCGTTCGACCGCCGGGTGAACCCGATTTTCAAAAAAATGAAAAAAAAATTTGCAATGATACAAAAAATTATATATATAAATCATGAGTATATCTTATATTGAGCGTAAAAACGATTACTATCAAATATAATATGTAACAAATAAAATTACGTGGCAAATATATATAAAAAAAACTTGTTTTATTTATAAAAAGTATGAAAAAACCAAAACCCGGCCGGGTCTCGCGAACCGGGTTGACCGGGTCATCTTAAACCCGACGGGTCTAACCGGGTTTCGAAAATATGAAACCTGGTTTAATTTGACCCTTTTTTTGACCGAAACCGGTTCAACCGCCGAGTCTAACCGAGTTTTGAAAATATGAAACCCAGTTGAGTTTGACATGTTACGAAAATATGAAACCCAGTTGAGTTTGACCTGTTACCGGGTTTCAAAACATTATACATAAAATATAACATGGATATAAATCCCATTTCCAATTCACTATGACATGGAAATTTCATGTTCTTATAATCTGTTCTCTTTATCATGTGTTATTCGATGTGGGATTATCCTTTTGTGCTTAAGTTGCGTTTTGATTAAGATGTGGAGGTTTCTATTATATCAAATACGAGTATTACTTATGTGCAAATATATTCAAATAAGTTTCATAGCCACTTACTTAATTATAATACAATAAAACTTCGCGTTGATAATCACGAAATGGATGTTATAGTTTACAAACGAGTAACTCAACAAATTGTATCATATATTTTACCTTCAACAACTTGCTAAACAAAGATTATGGGTGACATTAACTAACACACTAATAGCTTATTTGTAGTATTTTTCTAAATACTTATTTTACGTGATTAACCACTAGAGCACTGCTTTAACGATATCGCTAATTCGCTATTTAGCCGGTCAAGGAGGGTTTCTAGAGAAAAATAAGTTGTCGGTTCAATCCCAAATCCTGCCTAAAAGGTCATTGGAATAAGCGCTCATTTCTTGAGAGTTGGGTCCTTGAGGAAATTAAACGAACTTTCAGCTCGTCAAGCTCGACTAACTTGGTTCAGCTCGTTCGACTCGAGACAATTAAACGAGCTTTCGAACGAACCAGGCCCAATATTATTTTTCAAAGCTCGGCTCGTCAAATTAAACGAGCACAAATATTTGTTTGAGATCAACTCGAGTTAGTCTACTGATCACATATATCTGGGAGATATATGACGGTTCTTGTATATCTGGGAGATACAATAATGGAAATTTAAAGCTTCCGGGCGCAACTAGTTTTAAATGACGGTTCTTGTATATCTGGGAGATACAACATGTTTTATCAAAGTATACAGATTTTGACTTCCATGGTAGCTGGAAACCGAGGATAGACAAAAGTAGCTTGATCTCGAGTTAAACGACAGTATATATAAGATTGAGTTTTGTAGATTTAATGAGGAGTATTAATGATATCAACCCAAAGTTTTCTATCGCTAAATGGAATGTATAAAGCCTCATATTTATTGATTTTGACGATTGGATCTCTCTATGAATGGAAAGGGGTGCTTCGGATCGGGAGTAACCACTAGTGATAGGGCAAAAATAAATCGGGGGGAAGGACAAAAGTAAAGAGCAATGCCTACATTAAATCAATTGATTTGTCATGGTAGAGAAGAAAAATGACGCACGGACCGTACTCGAGCTTCGGATCAATTGTAACACCCCCAAATTTCGGCACACAGCGGAATACCACTTAGGGTGCTACTTCATAGCATAAAGTACAAGTTACAGAAAACGACTCTAAGTGAGACGTTTTGAAAAGTCAATCATTCGATAAATTTTATAAAATATCAGAGTTACAACAGGTCCAATTAGCAATGCAATAGAAAATATTTTAAAAACGTTTGTCGAATGGTACTCAAATTATAAAGCCTTCAAAAATATATCCGCGCGACTCGAATGCTCCAAATGCTCAGCTAGCAAAATAATAACATGAGAAAATACATGCAAAAACGTCAACAATAATGTTGGTGAATTCATTTTTTAATGTAATTATCTATTACTATATGATTTGGCTCGTGATGCCACTGTTGGAAATTGTTATCTAAATAACCATAATATTACACATAATATTCTACGAGCTACGCAACGTATATTATTCATATAGCATAAATAACTAACACATAAAACATAAATATAAATAAGGAAACATACCGTTATGCAATCAAGTTAATGATGAACGAGGATTTTGAAGTATACGCACATGTGTAATAAACGCGCTTAACCGAAAACTACTTCTAGTTACTAAAGTAAGTAACCTCCACGAAGTTCATACACTACACGTCTAGCAGTATCACCCGAATGCTAGTTCTTGATTAACGAATATGTAAACACTAAGAAAACAAAACCTGAAAACCCTTTGGGTTTCAGTCTGCGATCGAACACAAGGAGAAAAGAGACAAGGGATATCAATTATGAGCTCTAGGGTCATCCTTCTATAGGGATTAATTTAGGGTTATCCTAAATTACATTCCTTGTAGGAAAAGCTAACCCAAAAGCCCAAACACCCCTCCTTGTGGGTTTGGCCGGTCGAACATAAAGAAACACCCCCTTGGGGTTGACTTTTTGACTTTTCTATTATTTATGGTTAATTACATTTAATTACACATTAATTAAAAAGCCTTATTAGTTAGTTATAGTTAATTAACTAATTAACGACCGTTAGTGTTTATTCGTCAATCATATATTAATATAAATAATAAATATACAATTATATTATTATTCACATTAAGAAAGTGATACATATATGTATAACGTGTGTGACCCCGTACGCTCACGTATTTTGAGCCGTATAAATATTCGTATGACATGAGCACAAACCAACAGAAACCAGTAAGTTTACTTAGTAAATGAGCATGTATTCTCACCCCAAAAATAGTTTATGAAAACCATTAAAAGAGAAAAGGCGGGGCTATGAACTCACCGAGAAGCAATGAAGTAGTAAGTACTGAAGTTTGATCAATAAACGCAAAAGTTACACCAAGTACGTCTCGCGCCAAACGCTTCTAAGCACCACCTAAAAATAAAGACGCCTTAGAACGGTAAACCACAACTCACACAATGACAATACGCAAAAGATACAAGAGAATCATCGTGACATGGTATGACATTTCCTACCCATTTAACCAAGTGAGATTTATCCAAACATCCCTTTAGGACCTGATCTAATCTAATTTCAAGTGACATCCTCTTTTAGGCCTTAATAATCTAGTTTACAATCTCATTCACGTTAATTAACTCCTATTAAAACCATACGTGTTTACAAAATTCTGCCCTTACCCGACTTGATGGACCTATATCTCAAAATTCGTAAAAGGTATAGACATGAGGTTTTCGCCTCAAACAAGCCATTAGACTCTAGTTTACTGAGATTACAAAATAATTAACCCAAAGTGTTCGGATCCTAAGTGGAATTATCTTTTTACCCTCATGTGCCAAATCTGATTATTTAAAACGTTTTCTCGTTCCACCTTTTTTAGCAGAATTCATATTTTATAATTTCGTTTGACCCAAAACGAAAGCCCATGTCTAAGTTTATCTAATTACTACAAGTTTGGCTTGGAAAATAAGGTACCTAGTATGAAAATATCTCGACATAAATTCATTTGAAATTCTGGGCACAATTTATAATTATTCTAGCCATTTTGATCATAACTCATTCATCCGGAATGGTTACGGCTTTATCCAAAAAACCACATGGTCCTCATATGTTTTAATCTTCCTCCATATAAAAACCCAGTAGTCTCTAGTTCAAAAATTATCCAATCTAGGTCCAACAATCTGCCTAGTAAATTCTGGGTTCGTTTTTAAGACTAACTCGCTATTTTAGACGTATCTCACTCATCCGGAGGAGATACGACTCCCTCTAATTCACCATATGGACCTGAGGTTATAATATATCCATATATGTAAAGATACAGTAGGCTCTAAGCCGAAAATATTTCATAATGTGTCAAACTATATGCACTAAATTTCCTAAGTGCTCGATAAAATTAGTCTCACTAATTTGATCATATCTTGGTCATCCAGATGAGTTACGGCTTCATCTAAAGCACCACATACAGCTTGTATGTTGCTCTATCCAACCAAGTCAAAAAATCACAGACATTAAGCCAAATATATTTTGACAACACACCAATAACCTGCTATCCCAAAATACCATTTAAACCACTTTCAAAAATCCAATCAAATCAAGTTTCTAAACACCCTAACCTAAGTCTAATGCCACATCATTCATCACAAATCATCCATGAACATCACAAATAATCCATCTTAGAAAACCCATCACAAAATTTAAGAGAAAAATGAAATCCAAATGCATGCAATTAAAATCAAAGGAAAGATGGGTTTCTTACAAAAGGATGATGAATGATCAAGAACAACAACAATGAGAAAGAACCCGCGACCTCTACACCCAATTAAATTATAAAACCTAAATGATGTGTGGGCTGATATTATTTAGCTTCTTGATGGTGTTATTTGAGTGATTCTTGTGTAACAAGGATTGCACTTAAGAGTATAAAGAGGCTAGAAATAATGTTTTTGAAGTAGTAGTAACATTTTTGAGTGGTGGTTGTGTGGTAGTTCATGGTGGCCGACCATGGTGGGTAAGGGAGGAGGATGGATATGGTATTTTTGATAAAGAGTAAGAAATATGTGTGTGTGTGTTTTAAATGTTAACACCATTAGTCATTCCCATCTTATATCTCAAAGTTTTAAAAAAAAGGGTGTTTGTTTGTTATGGTGACCGGCCTCCTATGGGAGTCGGGTCACGGTTCGTATATTTTTTTTGTAAAATTTTTAGTGTATATGTGTGTGTGTAAATTTTTTTAAGTAAGGTTTAGGTACAAAGGTTTACTTTAAGCTTAAAACGTGACGTTTTTGGCAAAACTCAAGAAATTGTAAAAAGTGAAGTAAAATATAAAAATTAGTTTTTATATGACGTTAGGGTATTTTTAAGAGTATTATAAGCTAGGTGAATCACTCAAATGGTTAAAAGCCCTAATCACGGCTTAAAATAAGCAAAAACGCGAAAAACGTGAACCGATGAATCGTAAACCGTAAAGTTTTACTCAAAAGTAAGAATAAAATTGAAAACATGAATTAAATAATGACCTTGAAAACATGGGTTGTCACATCAATGTCCCCAGAAGCAAGGAGTACGCCCACATGTACCGACGAGAACACCGAAAAAACCTAATTCATCTCCACGTAAGATAGCCAAAGTACGGTTGAGCAACCGACATGATATATTTGCTCACATTCCGGGCGAAGGAATCCTCTTATACATGATTAATTGTGTATATGCAAACCATTCGTCTAATTTCATTTATGATAATAAATTTGAAGAGTTAATGTTGAGTTTAAACATAATAAACTAATTGTATTAACGGTTGTCACACCCTTTTGATTTCAATTCGTTAGGTAACGTACGTAACTATTTGCATTCATAACTTGCTTAATTAATTCATCATTTAACTCAAAAAGTTACTTAAAAGTTTCTATCCATGCCTATATAAATGGGGTACCACCAAAAAGTTATTGATTATCTCACACACAATGACAAGTCGCAATTGATGCGTGTCTAGATATTTTATGTAGCATGGTTATCCAAAATCAAAGGATTGTAGTTTACAAACAATGTTTAGTGCATTTGTTTATTTGTTCATATAATGATATATTTTGTGTTTTCTTCATTTTTCTTATTCTCTTATATGGCCATCATTATAACCATCATTGTGAGTGAAATAAATTCTCACAAAATCCTTTTATATGTGTAGATTATTTATATTGAAATTGTTGCTAACTTGCTATAATTCCCTATTGATACAGGTGGTATATAGTTTGGAAGAGTTATACATTCCTACTTTTTAAGTAGCTTTATTCATCTAAAGATAATTAGTATGAGGTCTTCGATCTAATGATGTGTATAAAGGGATGAAAATAATTATTGATGTAGATCACATGGTTAATTACTAATTACTTTTAGATTATTATTTTTGTTTTGATAAAGTGTGTGCAAATGTGTAAACCTTTTCTTATCTTATAATTCTTATGATATAATTTGTCCATTTTTTAATTGAATTGTTGTTATCATAACATTCATGTAACGAAATAAAATTAACACTATTACAAAAAAACACGTCTCTCATGTGCACTTGACACTTGACGATTTTAATTTGCGCCCATGATTTACGACCAAAGATATATATAAATGTAGTCGATTATCTAAGTCAAGAGATAATGTGTATCAATAAAAAGTTATGTGTGAAGCAATTCTCCTATATATAAAATAAAATATATATTTTTTTAATAAATAATAAATATATATAATATATAATAACAATATATATATATCTATATATAAAGCTGTTATCTTTCCTAATATACGGTGCATGAGAGATGAAGAAACAAAATGGTATGGAACCGAAAGCATAATAGATAGTTATTTGGTGCTAATGCAGCAAGAGTGGTTGTTGTCAAGGAGGTTTATAATCGAATGCATGATGTAAAAGTCTGATTTTTCCTACAAAACAAGGCCAGTGCAACGCACGGGTGTAACTAAGCATCGTTAGTTGAAATTTTAGTAAAATGGGGTGGAGTAAAAATTAAGCAGTAATAAATGTTAGAGAAGGGATAGAAAGTCATATGGAAGGTGAAAAGTATTTTTTTTATTATCATAAAAGGGAAGGTATGACAATCGAGTCGTGTTTGTGTTGACCTGTTCGGGTTCGCGGGTTATTATAGCCTCTACCCAAACATGACCCATTTATTAATCGTGTCAAGAAACTCAACCCTAACCCAGACCTGCATAACACGTGTAACCCGTTTGTGACCCGTTTAACATGTTTAAGTAAATAGGTCAAGCAGTGAATGATGGTGGTGGTTTGTTGACTTAACTAATTTAAGAGGGTGTTTGGGTGTGCGGTTGCCTGCTGATTATCTACTTATTTCAGTATCAAAACGCAAATAATCAAAAAGTAGTGTTTGGGTAACAAAAGCAAAAAAGTGATTTTCTGCGATGTGAATGCTTCAAAACCTGATTTTGGATAAGTAGGTTGCTAGCTACTGCTGGAAAACGTGGTTTTGAAAAGAACATGGTTTAATTGTCAAATGACCAAAATACCCAAATATAACCTTCATCTTCTTCCTCATGAGATCAACCGCTGCTATAATCCAGAAAAAAAATCAACTTTCAAACTAACCCTTTAGCAAGTTGATTATTATTGGTGATTACCTTCTTTCCTTTTGATAGTATTGTTCCAACAGACCACCGTAACTATTGTGATTGATTATGAACTTCTTGATCATAATCATTTGTAGAGTTATATACTTCTAGTTTTTGCTTTCTGTACTCAAATGTTTATGTAAACTTGGATGAAATCTTGAATTTGGGATGACGGTGAAGTAGATAGGATCATAGGATGATGGAGGTATGATGTGTTTTGTAGTGATTTTTTTCTTTAAGAGAAAGTAGGTGGAAACTATTATAGATAATATTTTAATCAATTAAGCTTTCTAAATAAACATGATAATATACAAAAGAATTGTTATGAGTCAAGTTTAAAAATTTGTGTTAAATTTATAAAACTCAACTTTATACGTAGAAATAAAAAATGTCCTTTTTGATAATTCTACATGATAAGTCACTAAATAATTTGATTTGCCAAACACTCAAAAACAGATTATCTACTTATTGCGATATCAAACAGCATAATCAAATTAAACACTATATTTCAAAATCACGTTTGCAAAAGCTGATTATCTGATTATCCATTTTCAAAACGCATAATCTAATTTCAATAAGCAATCCCAAACACCCCCTAAATGTAAAAAATGATATAAGGATGCAAAAAATAGTAAACATAACATACATATAAGTAAGCTACAATTTCAATGATATACGAGTTATAATGGTAATTCACTCTTATTAACTAAATAACAAAATACATCTAATCCAACTTCAACATAAAATTCAATTATGTATTTTATTTTTAGAGGCTTATATATATATATATATATATATATATATACTTAAACGGGTTCACGTGTTGACCTGTTTAATACTTACTCAACCCTTTTATTAAACGGGTTATACGGGTTGACATGTTTTTGACAAAAACCTGTTTATCTTCAACCCAAACCTGTTTAACTTCGTGTCGGGTTCGTGACGTTTATCGTGTCGTGTCAAAAATTGCCACCCTATGTTATAAGAAGTATTGAATGTACTTTAGGGTGCGTTTGTTTCTCACCTTTTAGATATATAGGAATACTTTGATAGTAAATCAAATTGTTTGTTTAGTGGGTTTTGATTTAAAAATGGAAGTCAAACTCTTTGAATTAATTCCACATCATATAGCTAGGTTTTGCAGTTTAAGACATGGGTCACATTTTTTCTTTCATCCTCACTATATATTTAATTTTATATTAACTTTTTTATACATATTATTTATTTTAGTAAATAAAAATTTAAATTAATATGTATTTTCTCTCTTTTCATTTTTTTTTCATATCAATATCAAATTCAAATCCTATTCCAAACCCATCAACAAAACAAAAGGGCCTTAGTCTCACATCTCTTTTCAAGTAAAAGACTAACGTGTATATATTAGGGCACGTTTGGTAGAAAGAATTTCAGAGATTAGAAATGAAGCAGAGAATAAGATTTCTTAGCAATGAAATCCAGTGAAAAAGGTTTATTGAATTCCACTGTTTGGTAGCGTCAGAGAATTGAAAAAAAAATCACGCAAATCTTTTTTTTTCCTTTTAAAAAAGATTTAAATAGAAAAATAAATAAATGAACAAATAATAATAAGAAATATTATTATTATTATAATAAATAATACTAATAATAATAAATAAATAATAAATAAATAATAATAATAAACTATAATAATAATAAAAATAATAATAATAATAAATAATAACAATAAATAATAATAATAATAATAATAACAAATAATAAAATATTACTAGTAATAATAATAATAAACAGTAAAATAATAATAGTAATAATAATAATAATAATAATAAAAATAAAAAATATTAATAATAATAATAAATATTAATACATAAAAAAATTATAATAACATTAAATAATAATAATAAAATAAATAAATTATTATTATTATTATTTTAATATTTATAATAACAATAAATAATAAATAAATAAAACGTAAATAAATCTCTTTTGTTTTGTGGCTAAAATAAGGGTGCATTTGGTATGGGTATATGGGAATGGGGTTATAGGTTTCATAGTGATTAAAAATGTTTGTTTAGTGGGCTCAAGAATAAAATGGGTATATCATAGCCATTGACTCATTATCCACCAATTTGGTGTCTATGAAATCAATTCCGTGGGCCCATTTCTTTTCCACTACAAAATTCAAATATCTTTACACTTTTTTCATATCATATTTTGTCATCCAAACATAAACAATCGTAACCATACATTTTTTCATATTCATTGTCATTCTATCCCATACCAAATCCGATACCCATTGTAATTCCTAACAACAAACCAAACAGCCCCTAAATTCTCACAAGTGTGGAAATGGTTTTCACACCAATTAAGATGGAAATGAAGAAATAAAAATTATAAAAGACCCAACTTGGTAAGGAATTCAAATCTCATACTTTTTTTTTTCTCTGCCAACCAAACAATCTACCAGCCAAACAATGATCATTTCCATTTCTTTAGCCTCAATTCTTTATACCAAACATGCTGTATATATTAGGTTTGCCTCTCTTTCTCATATCCTCACAACACAAAACTTTTATTCTCTCTCACCCACAAAAACATCTGCTAACGATGATGCTCTGTATCTACAACAATTCCACTCCACTTCAATTGCAAACCATCCAGATCTCGCGAAAAAGAAAAAAAAGATCGATCTCCACTTCACTCAAATTGCAAACCATCCAGATCTCAAAAGAAAGAGTTTTCTTTGGTTTTTTTTCTTGAATTTCATTAAAAACCAAAATCTTTTATTTTCTTTATTTTTTTGTTCTGATTAAAATCCACAACCCGTTTCACTTAGCCCGACCGTATAATAAAACCGCTCAAGACTTTATAAACCCTAACATTCCAAATCAATTCCATTTCACAAAAACAATCAAAAAACAAACCTCTAAAAAAATCACAATTCCCGATGACTTCGCTTGATTTGGTTCGTGGTTTGAGATGTCCTCGTTGTGAAGTGGATTTGAAGGAGAAATGGGACTATGATGAGCATATGAAGATGCATGTGGAAGAGGATTTTAGGAACAAAGCACTTGTTGACGATGCTAGGCGCAAACTTTTAGAAAGTGGCGGTTTCGATGAAGAAGTAGTGTGTCCTCTTTGCAACTCGTATACATCCTCTCGTAAAATAGTGCTGTTTCATGTTTCTCAGTGTCAGGTATATCATCGTGTTCATCAATTTAATAACTGTAATTATGTTGTTGTTAGGGATTAGATGATCTCAATTTGAACAAATTTGCAAATTAGGGTTTCAAATGACGAAAATTGAAATTTAGGGTTTCAATGAAATTAAAATAAATCCTTAGTTATATTATATATCGATCTAACTTTAGAGATGTAACTAGTGATTGTGATAGTTTGGTTAAGATTCCAAATATATATACTGTTAGACCTATCTATCATATTTATATTTATAAATATGTGATTATTAGATACATATATCCTTCATCCATCTCTATGTGGCAACAAGTATTAGTCGTAACATCTGTTATTTGTCATAAAAGCGATTGTTAGATACATATCCTTGGTAACAGGTTTTATTCTTGTGAAGTTGTTAGTATTTTTATGTGTAGTAGAAAAATATACGAACCTGTAATATTGATTGTATTAGTTCGTAAGTTAGTTTGTTATTGTGATTATTACTTTGTTATGCTTGTTGATTTGAGATGTGCAGTTCGTATGCTTAAGGTCTAATTGGCATTGCTTATGGGTTAGGCCACTTGTGTACGGATCCTTATCATATTTTGTCCAATAGCTAGTGCATGTTCCATCAAATATTACTAAATGGTAGGGCTTGTTTAGCTTTTATTGCGTGATATGTGATGAGTTCTTTTAGTACATTTGTTGCTGGGGTTTAAGTGTTTTGTCTAGCTCCATATGGTTGTTTTGTGTGTTGGTCTTATTGGTTGTATTTTCTTGTTTCCACGTCCTGTTTTCGTCAATCGTCTTGATTATGAAAGTTGGGCGCCTTTGTTTGTATTGTTTTATTTGTGTTATCTTTCACTGTCGCCTTTTTAAAAAAAAGTTTGTTATGCTAGTTATTGTAATTTATTTTTTATACTATATTTTATGTAGAGATTACAATTGCAAAATAACCAAAAATATATACTACTAAAAACTGTTTGCTGTTGATGTATTTTATAGCTTTAAAAACTTTTGCTGTTCTTGTTTGAATTTCAGGAACACTTAAAATTGGGAAAAAGGCTTCTCAGTTTGATAGGTTTCGCAAACGCACCCGAACAGTTTAATGATGCTAAGTGTCAGGTATGTACACGGATGATTTTGATCCGTTCACATAAAAATATTGTGAATTGCCTTATTTGCCCTCCTCCCTATATATATAACCCGTTCCCTGTCTTAGTGTGTATTTTTTCCCCCGGAAAATCCTACCAATTAACTTTAATTTGTTCAAATTAACTGCAAATATTCATTTTGAATTCTGTTTCATGAATCTTTTGTATCCACGATTTCATATTTTTGAGCTTTTTAGTTTGCACTTTTTTATTTTGTGGTTGTGAAAGACCTCCACGATATGTTAAAAGGTGTGATATATATAGAAGCTGTTAGTTACTATGTATGCGTTTTCCTGTATTATTCAATCACATTAAAAGAAAAATATTAACCTCGAATGAACACTTCATTTCAATAGATTTGATAAAGTTGTATAATTGATATGATAGTGCTTCACATAGGTCGAAGAAGAAGCTAAAAAGGACACCTTAGAAGAAGCTAAAGAGAAGCATGAAGCTGAAGAAGAAGCTAAAAATGAGCATGGCGCCCAAGAAAGTCAAAAGCTAAAAGAAAATAGAGCTAGACAAGATCGGAAGAAAAAAAAAGCAAAGAATCAATGGACTACTACACCAGAGTCCATTGATTCTTTGCTTTTTCTAAATCTGAAATGCCTTTTCCAGCGCTTCCACCTTTTCCACCGGATTTCTTCTTAGGGTTTTTCTTCTTTGAAGAGCCTTCACCACCAGACTTTCCGGCTGCTTCAGAGACATCCATCTTTTCTAACTTCTTCATAACATCATCAACGTTATGACAATTATAACGTTGATGATGTTATGAAGAAGTTAGAAAAGATGGATGTCTCTAAAGCAGCCGGAAAGTCTGGTGGTGAATGCTCTTCAAAGAAGAAAAAACCGAAGAAATCTGGTGGAAAAGGTGGAAGCGTTGGAAATAGAAAAAGCAAAGAATCAATGGACTACTACACCAGAAGATGACAATTATAACGTTGATGATGGTATAAAGAAGTTAGAAAAGATGGATGTCTCTGAAGTAGCTGCTGGAAAATCTTGTGGTGAAGGCTCTTCAAAGAAGAAAAAACCTAAGAAGAAATCTGGTGGAAGCGTTGGAAAAGGCATTTCAGATTTAGAAATGCTTTATGGTGAAGGTGGGTTGGGGAAGAGCTCTGATATGGAAAACACAGACGGAGACGAAAAATCCGTGAAGGCTGTTCAAAGATGGATTTAGACAAAAAGTCTGAAAAAGAACCTGCAGAAAAGACTGAAGCAGCTGGAGAAAAAGAAACTGATCTCTCTGATATACTTCTGCGGGGATTGAAAGAGGTAAGAATTACTATAGGACTGTCAAGTGACAAAATAAAAAAAAAATTAACTCAGGATTGACGGACCTAGTCATGCTCGGAGTCTACACTTAAGACAATGCTATGACATGAAACTAATTCTGTCTATTGTGGATTTTTATAACTGCTTTATATAATAGTTATTTTCGCAGTCTTTGGAGATGGTATTTTGCAATTATTGACTTTTATTGAAAAGATAATAATCTTACGATGTATAGTTATATAATTAGTGTTCTGTGGTGTTTTGGGGGATCCTGTTCTGTAACAAACTGTTATGTTTAGTACTTTAGTTTTCTTGAGATGTTATGTATAGAGCAATTGGTTTCTGGTACAGGGGCTGTCTAAGATTGATTACTTTTAGGCTAGAGTTTGTTTAGAGAATGTAACTTAGCTGTGCTGGAATATAGTAGAAATCGGTTTAGGAGCAATTGTGGTGATTATGCTGTCTGTCTTCTGAGCTATGCTGGATTGCTTGGCATTCATTATGTAGCATCACGTTTTCACATTGAGAACGTATAGTAACTAGAAGCCTAAAAGGGGGACAGATTTAAGTTGCTTGTTTAGCTCATTTCAGTTTCTAGCTAAAGCCTTTTTTTTCTTGTTTAAGATTGATGGCTGCCAAACTTATTCTGAATAGTTATTGCTTTTTGGCTAGGCACATGCACGCTACCTAGCAGCCCTTTCTAGTTCCAATGATTCATCTGTATCTGTCAGTGAACTTGAGGAATGTGAAAAGCTGGCGAGTCAACTTTCTCTTCTCTTTGGTGGTCCTGCACGTGAAGAGTCTAGTGCGGTGAATTTGAAAATTGTAAAAGCTGGAATTGATTATGCCTTCACAGATGCTCCTTTACGTCTATCTTTTTTGACATGCGCTGTTATAAAATTTGCATCCAAACTTCCGAGGGCTTGTTTTCATGACATGTAAGGACCTTCTCTTTCAATCTTAGGTGAATTAACTGAAGAACTGATTTGTTACTGGCTATATTTTGTCTGGTCCTTATATGTATTTATCAAACTTAAAAAAAGGTGTTTTTATATTAATCTGAACTTAACTGTTCTCCAACGTTTACATTTGGATTATGGTTTGGTTTTGCAATTAACCAATCTTAAATCGGAACTGGACTGGTTGGCATCAAAGCTGGCTTTGTTATCCATTATACTTTATTTTTCTGTTCAAGCACTAATATGTACAAGCACTAATATCAACTTG
Source organism: Tanacetum coccineum (assembly GCA_026074375.1). Classification (NCBI taxonomy): domain Eukaryota; kingdom Viridiplantae; phylum Streptophyta; class Magnoliopsida; order Asterales; family Asteraceae; genus Tanacetum; species Tanacetum coccineum. Next base: position 6,170 of record BQNB010027269.1, on the reverse strand, counting down.
CATAAGCAGTTTAAAGAATCTCGAGGATCGAACAAGGAATGTAAAAACAGATGAAGATCCAAGGAGCTGGCGTCCTTACTTTACATTTGTAGACACCCTACAGTCTTTGAAGAACGGAGGTTAGTAAACTATATGAGTTTTGTCAAAACTCTCTTCTTTTAATTACACTTGACAATACAATTGAATGCCTGCAGAAGCACAAGGCAGTTTCGAAAAAAGTTGAGGAAGAAGGCACTGATTCTGAGCCTCTGGTATGGGAACTGTTAGATTTAGGTGGTGAAGGAGGATTTGAGGCCAGAAGTTGTGAGCTTTATGTGAGAACGACTGAAGGAAAAGAAGGCAGTGGTAAGAAAAATGAAGAAAAAATTGAATCAATTAGATTTTCCGCCCAAAAAACGGGTAAAGAAGGAGAGCACGAGGCTTTTATATTTTTTTCTTCGAAGTTTAGGGACAAAAATGTCACTTGGGTCAACCAAACAAAAGAATCTGGATTGCCATATGACATCATCTTAGAAGCTAATGATAAGAGCCGTGAATACATCGAAGTTAAGACAACTTCGGTTGCCAATAAACAATGGTTTTACATAAGCCCGAACGAGTATTCTTTTGCTTCTGAGAAGGGTTCGTCATTTACAGTTGCTTGTGTTGAATTGTCCGATGGTGAATTGGTAAGGATTACCACGTATAGAGATCCAATAAAACTCTTGCGGTCAAAGAAGATGAAGCTGGTTCTTCTTCCTTGTTGAAGAAAAAGGTACAAATCTGCTATACTTACTTTAATCTTATCTGATAAACGAGTGTTGCTTTATCCAAATCTAATATGAGCATTTCTGTGTTGAATAGTGTTAGGATTTTTATACATGACATATAAACTCGATGTGTTCTGCAAAAGGAGAACCCATATTGATTAAAATTGAAGCAATAGATAATCGAGTGAAAAGGCAAAACATACAAATTCGGATGAAGTAAGTTTCCTAAGGGTGTCTCATATCAGTAGTCATTCACCACATCAGGGTGTTTAAGTTTCCTAAGGGTGTCTCATATTGTTATTTACTTGCTGTGAAAATAATAAAAGAAAATAAATGGGTAGTATGTAACTAAATTTCTTCGGAACGGATCATAGATGCTATAGCTAGTACAAGTAGTGATCTTTGAGATTTTACTATACATTTACTTTCTTCGCTTATTGCCTTATTGGACAAGGTTGGAAGATATATTAATCATGACTTATGAGTAAATTTGTCCATTGTATTTTCTGGAAATCATTATATGGTAATCATGTAGATAATATGAATGTGCCACTTTTTTACCACTTGGAGACTTGATCAAGTTTGTTCAATAATTCTATTTCTATTCACATTCCTTCTTATATTGCCTGCTCGTCTATGTTTAGAACAGTATGTTTAGAACAATCCCCTTGATTCATTGTAGACTCCACGCAGTTAAACTAAATGCTGCTTTATGTAGTTTTGCTTGTTTTAAGCTAGACTCGTCTTGCAGGGCTTGCAAATCAGGACTCGTCACTTTGTTCTGCTTTTCTGATCCTCCTCGTTACTGTATTAGTAGTCGTCCATACTTTAGATTTTAAACACATAATTATCTGCAAATTTATAGATTATGTAGTAATTCTAAAAGATGTGGTTAATCATTACATAATTTTTCAATAAATGCTGGATAGAAACCTTTTATACTTGTATGCTTGTGCTGATTGGTCCAACATTGTCATCATCTGCTTAACTCTCGGTTTCTAATATGCATATATCTTATATCGTTAACCGGAGTTCTTTATCATATGTAGTGTTTTTGGTTGTGCAGGTTGTTCTAGCCTGACTAGAGGTGGACTGATTTTATAACCTCCTCCATATCTTTTCAGCAGTGTTTTTGGCGTGGTGATTTTTTATATTTTGCTTTATGACTAATGAGTATGTATCGTGTTTCCTAGTTTCAGAAAGTGTTTGACTTGTTGGGCAACAATTCGTTGAAGGGGTATAGCCATATCTTGAATGCTTGTGAATAGCTTGACCAAACTATATTCGGGCCTAAAACCTTCAGTTTCTTATGTGAAAGTGGCATTAGCGCCTTGTCTTGATTCAGAAAATCCAAGGAAATGGGGTCATTGCTGGAATTTTGCATGAAATTGTCTGTACTGTGATGTTAATAAGTTCTTAAAAGTCAATATAATGACTGCTTTGCATAGTCTAAATTACTGAAAATGATACCCATATAAAGTCACAAAAAAATTGATGCTATGCGAGTACAAGATTTGCTTGAAGCAATCTGAACTGGATTCTGATTTCCACTTGAAGAATATGAATCTGAACGCTGTCTTTTAGTTTGAAAATTATCTTAACCACTTTTCTGATCTTGACCGGGAATTAAATTTTTGTGGATATTGTAACATGCTGAATGCAACCGGGAACTATTAGACCAAAATTGTTATACCCGGGACCAAAATTGTTATACCCGGTAAACCACAAGGACAAAAAATGTAGTTAACTCTAAAGATAGTGAACTACATTTGCCTGTGTAAAAGAGTAATTTAAATTATATGTGGCTACAACCTCACATTTGTAGCTATTAGTAGTATGAAAATGCATACTCTCTCTGTTGTGTGTCCCATCAAGGATCATAAAACAAGGTAAAAAAAAGTTGCACCAATGTAAAAAAATATCATCATTAATATTTTGTAGCAATAAATGTCAATTACACCCCATCATTCATGCGCATATAATTGAGGTCTAACTTTTGTAGTCCTTTTACCCTTCAATCTTCATGTATATGTGATCCCTAGTTTTAAAATTTTGGGTCCAACACAAGACCAAATTTTCAATTCTGGTACGCTTACTATGGTCCACTTCTATCCTTGATCTTCTGAAATACTAATTCTGTCCAAGATTAAATAGTCTCTCTTTTCTGTTTTAGGCTATCTCATTTTAACATAAACTGAAAAATGACAACAAAAAGAAATAAAACATAAAGGAAATACAAACACAAACATAAAGTAAATAAACATGTTAAAAATACAACACAATACTAGTAGTAACCATGTGACATAGACCCATCATGTCCATGACTCCGGCTATTTGTCATCTTCGACTCCGCTGCTCATCAGAAATCATGCCGGGTTCTTCTGAGAGAGCCTCCACTACTAGCATCTAACGCAATTTCTTGATCGGTAAGTTAGTGGCTTCATTTTGTTGCAACCTCGACAATTAAAGACACCGTCTCAACTCTAAGGTAAGTTCAAGAGGAGATTGTCTTGTTTAGCTCCTGAGCGTCTAAGTGAATACCTTCAAGGCACTTGCACATCTCTAAAGACTCCGGAGTTAGCCGTGTTCTTCGATTGTCAAAACCTACCACTTTCTTGACAATGCGGATTCAGAAAGCTACCGAAGAAGCTTGACACTTAATATATCCATGGCCATGCGGGATAGAACAGGAAACTCATTTTCCTTTACTTTCCAAACCCCAATACATCAAAAGTTGCAAAGTCCTTGGGATGAAGATGTGAGACAAAATCCGCTTTGAATATTTGCTCATAACTCGGAGGACTGTGAGGATCATTTCCCCTTTGCCTTTTTTTGTATGTATGTCCTTTTAAACCGTGTAGCAAACGAGCATAAGGATCACGACTCACCCCCGATGAAGAACCCCCACCACTTGTTGATTGAGTATGGTTAGTACCATATTTTGTATAATACATATTATACAAACCTTGAAAAGATTCGTGAAACCAATCCAATGACCTAGTTGCAAAACCATCATCTTGAAACTCCAAGTCCCTACTTATATTCTCGATAAGATAGTCTACCCCGGATACATTAAAACATGGATTTAAAGCGGCTGAACAAGTAATTATCGGTGGCATGTTTTCAAAATACTTCCTAAGTTTTTTCTTCATTGGTTTAACCATACATGACAACAACCCCCCCTCAAGTTCTAATTCAGATAATTTGCAACTAATGAAAAAAATCTGTTGAAGTACCAATGGAGATGTTGGGTAGTAAACCCCCGACAAAATAACCGTAGCATTTTGAAACACTTCAAGTAATGGGTTTAACATTTCAATCATAACCCAATATTCCACCGGAAATTTTTTAAACCTTCTACCATTCTTATTGACCAAAATGTCATGAAAATACGCCAACGTGGTTTTCTGTTTCAAACCACTTTCGAACATTTCAAAAGTGGAGTTCCATCGTGTATCAACGTCCCAATTTGGTGAATAACAAGGTTTATCTGCATCCCTACAGATTCTAATATAGCGTTTTCGGATTTTATCACCAGATTTAAAAACATCTTTTAACATTTGTTTGAAAGACTCTTTCATTTGATTAATTATGGGGACCTTTAAACCAGCTTGCACAACCAAGTTAATGATGTGTGCAACACAACGACTATGATAAAACCTACCCGCCATTGGTGGGTTGTATTTTAATATTAGTTTTTCCATGGCGCTTGTGTTGTTGCTAGCATTATCCAAAGTAATTGACATAATTTTTTCTTGCAAACCATAAATGACAAAGACTTTTTCCAACATATACTTCAAGTTTGTACCCGTGTGAGGAGACGGAAATTCTTCGAATGAAATGACCCGCTTCATCATTTGCCAAGTACTAGGTTCAATCCAATGTGCGGTAACACACATGTAAGAACCGGGCAAATTATGAGGAGCGGACCATACATCCGTTGTTAGGTTGACCCTAGTATTTAAGTTAGCAAAACCATCAATTGTTGCTTGTTTAGCCGCTACCCATAATTTCATTGCATCACGTTTGAGAGTAGAACGACTTACATGAGTGTATCTTGGTTGCATAGTGTTCTGGAACACCCTCGTTGTCTGCTCGTGGTCAAAGTGGTTGAATGGTAACCCTCGTTGAATCACCAAACCCGCGAATTGTTCACGAAGATAATCCGGATTGTACATGAAAATTTGCCCATCTCGTCCCATCGACGTTTGCCCCGCTTCCGGATTCTGATTCTGCTGCGCCTTTAATACTTCACAATGCGGATGAGTTATATGATTCTTCAACGTCGTGTTGGAACCCTCCGAGAAGAAATGAAAGCAATACTTGCATTGAGCTTTTTTCTGACCGTTGGTCATAATGCACATGTTGAAGTCTTTCCAAACTTCGGGGGTTCGATTGGTTGGTATGATTTCACGAATTGTCAGTGCACTTGTTGAACCAGCACCGGTGGTAGTTGAGGCGGATTCACTTGCCATTGAGGTGGATAGGTTTTTGAATTTGCTTAAGAAGGATTGTATGTAATGTAAGTTGTGATTTACAATGTAATATAACACCCTTATTTATAGCACAAGAAAATCATAGATAAGATAAGAAAATCAGGGAAAGGGTGATTCCCTGGTCCTCCATTGTCTCAAGATAAGATAGATAGGATAAGAAAATCAGAGAAATGGTGATTCCCGGGTCCTCAAATGTTCCTCACAAAATCGGTTCGGGTCCAAACCGGTTTTTGAAACCGGTGGTCAAACCGGGGTTTTCGGTGGAAAGCCAAACCGGTTCCAAACCGCCGGTTTGGCCAAAAACCGGAACCGGTTTTGTCAAAACCGGGTTTGACCGGTTCGGTTTCCGGTTTCGACCCGGAACCCTGTTTGGAAACCGGTTTTTTTGCCCATTTCTAGCACCAATGTAAAAAAATATCATCATTAAGATCTTGTAGCAATAAATGTCAATTACACCCCGTCATTCATGCGCATATAATTGAGGTCTAACTTTTGTAGTCCTTTTACCCTTCAATCTTCATGTATATGTGATCCCTACTTTTAAAATTTTGGGTCCAACACAAGACCAAATTTTCAATTCTGGTGCGCTTACTATGGTCCACTTCTATCCTTGATCTTCTGAAATACTAATTCTGTCCAAGATTAAATAGTCTCCCTTTTCTGTTTTAGGCTATCTCATTTTAAACATAGTTCTAAATAATACGGCAACTTTACTATATTATAACAACCAAATGATACTGAAAATGGCCAAGTTCAAACAAAATTTTAAATAATTGTGTAATAAGGTCGTTTTTCAAAAAGATAGATTCTAGTGATAGTAGTTGCAATAAGGAGGCTCAGAGACCAACATACCAGAGGTGCAAAAAAATCGGTTAAAACCGGTTTCCGGTTATTAGAAAATCGGTTTTAAAAAAACCGGTTTTTC
>BQNB010027268.1:0-55010 GCA_026074375.1 Tanacetum coccineum | reverse complement strand
AAACATAACATTTATGCAATTGTAACCCTCGACCTTTTAGAAGGCTGCAACATCGGTTGTGAGCCGGCAAGATGCAGCAAACTTTTATTAGTCTCGAATTTTTTTATTTTTACTATGGGCTTTCTTTTAGAAGACTACCACATCGGTTGTGAGCCGGCAAGAGGTAGTAAACTTTTATCAGCCCACAGCTTTTATTATTATATATATTTTATCATTTTATCATCTTTTATCAATTTTTTATATATAGAGAAGTCTTCTTTTTAAAAAATTCAAGCATAAATTTGAACTAAGACTAAAATTTTTGCTATATATTACATAAAAATTGTTGATTTAAGTTTAATTCCAAAAATAACACGCATATTAATCAGGTTAAGAGCTTATGGGAGAAAAAACAACAAATTACATACATGAGCTCTTAAGACTTCCAACTAATCCTTGCTTAGCATCCTACTCATACTTAACGCTATCATTTTTCATTCTTCGCGAAAATCGCTAACGTTTAGCCTAACAGTTAAGAAACAAGCTAGAGCTCAACACGCTCGATCAGGTCAAAATTTACTCTTATTCTACCCAACAAGAAAGTCAAAATTATGACAAAAACACTTAAATTTTTTTAATTTTTTCCATATTTTTGAAGATTTTGGTAGGAAAACAGGGTACGTGAGTACAACGAGCAAAAGTAAGCAAGATCATATCAAAGATATACTACCCCATACTAAAATCAAACATTGTCCTCAATGTTTCCTAGCCTAAGACTTAAAAACCCCATACTAGAATTCAAAAAGGTCGAGTGCATAACTCGCCTAAAGAAAGTATCACAAAAATCTTTAGCCGTTTATTAAGTGTGCTATAAGATAAATGTTAGTCAATAATAATCTTCAGGATATCGAATTTCCCCAAACTAATGGCAAGCAAAGGCTAGGAAGCTCGAGTAGACCGGGACAAAACACCGAACACGAGAGACTTTAGAAAATTTGGGTTAATCCTGCAAACAATCACAAGTACAAACACAACAGGAATCGGAAGAGTACAAGCCTCCTCTCAACACATTAGAAGCTAGAAAGAAAATAGAAAATGGATAAGCATGGGGTGCCTCCCACGAAGCGCTTTGTTTTTGGTAACCGAGTCACATAGCTTGACTCGATCCCTGAATTCATTTGTCCTTAGGGAAAGTCTGGAGAAGAAAATCTCAATCGGGCTTTCATGAATGTTTGGATAAACATTTAAACACATGAAAGTTCTATCCCGATGAGATGCCACCGGCTCTAAGTGGAGATGCCGGGGTCAAAAATGGTGTCTTCACTCCTGGTGGAGAGAAGTACGGGAGATACCTCAGGGTAGGTGAGAAATGGGAGAAAAGTCCGAATGACAAATGTGAAGGAATCGTTATCTTCAACATCAATCTCATCTCCCCCTGGGTCAAAACATTCATCTTCATTAAGCTCATCAAAATTGTTTATCACGGGTGCATCGGTCTCAATAATTAAGCTAATCTCAACATCTGGTGGTTCCGGAGGAGGACGAGGAAATGACGGATCATCATAAAGATCAAAGTGAAATGATTCAAACTCGGGAAGAGAGTTATTAGCATGAGTAGTGGTACTGCCACTTCTCGTCTCTTCCGTATGATCGCTAAAAGTCTCGAATTCAGGTAAAGAGTTATCCGAATAAGAGAAAGAAGTATCGGACTCCTCAAAGAACAGATAGACATTTGACAATTTGTCATGAAGAATAACGTCCTCAACCTCTTCTAAGCCGACGAGCTCCGAATAGGGAGGTGTTGCATCAACGTACTCGATTTTCTCATAAGAATCGTCACCACTTGAAGTACTATAATCGGATAAAATCTCAGAATCATTATTCAAAGCATCAAAAGTGGAAGGATCTTCACAAACGGGCACATCACACGTATCTTCGGAAATACCCTTGAACTCACTTAGGATTGGGACAAGGTTCTCAACACTAGGAATAGTGTCAAGATGCTCATCTTCCATTATAAGAGTTTAACGGGCTCCTTGGTTGAAAAAACGTGTGTGATCGCAATGTATATCCTCGTCATCATCATGAGCAAAAGGGAATCTTCCTAATATCAGATCATTTAGCCGCAATACTCTTCCACAAATTCACCTTTCTTCTTCCTTCTTTTGCATAATTTAACTAACCATATCACATATGGATGTCATTTGCTCTATAAGCTTATTTTGAGAATTGAGAAACTCATTTTGAGCATTTAAGATTGGATGATTAATGGTATATTGCAGGGGTTGAAAGTGGTCAAAACCAAAAGAATTAGATATCATAATCAAAATTTTTGCTCATGAAATAGTGTTCATGTGACCCCCCCCCTCATCGTTGACATTGAAAAGTTTCATGAAGTCCCCACAATTTTCACAACAATTGTATTGTTGAGAAGAACTTTGAGAATTTTGTGGAAAATAATTATCATTAAAGTTTTGATTGTAACACGGCTCCTGTTCATAGACAAGCGGGAACTGTGGTGGACAATCATAACCATAATGAGCATTATTTCCACATAACTCACACAGTAAGTCGTCTCAAACTGGAGCTGTAGAGGGTGGGTGAAAACACTTGGAAAATCATTGAAAGAATTAGGTTAAGACTCTAAGTTAAATGAATTCACATCTTATAATTGCATGTCGGATGAACACTTGGCAAAGTCTGTGGGAGCTCATTAATGGTTTGATTGCATTGTTCTGGATTAGAGATAATCGGAACTTTTGGTGGACAATTATAACCAATATGAGCACCGTTCCCACAAGACTGTGCAAAGTGGCATTGTTTGACTAAAAGTTTCCATCTAACGAATCACTTACACGACGTAACAACAATTGTGGTTAATTTGTAGAGGACTTTGCGAAGAATTTACACCGGGGTCTTGATTGAAGACGAAGGCTCCTCTGAGGTGTACTAACAATGTTATGTTGTCATTGGATGACTCGGAAGTGTTTAGAATTTCGTTTTCCATCATGAATTGTATACCAACCTTCATTCAAACACTTTCACACAAAAGCACAAGATCGACAATATAAACCATCAACCACCAGTTTTCCACAAGTTGCACAATTCTGAGGGAGGTTTAGGAACAAGAATCATGGGCTTCAAGACCTTCTCCTTTTAAAACAAAAGTCCACAAGTGTAACAAAGCTCCACACGTCATAAATTCTTTAATCGAGAAGAGGGGGTTCAAACGATGATCGAGTGACGCCATAAGAATTAAACAAATTAGAGTTTTAATAAAAGAATTAAATGGATAAGAGAAAAAGAAGATTGTTTTTGTTTGTTTAATCTAATTTAAACGACAACCGATAAAGTACACATGAACCAAATAATCAAACTTACTTTCAGGAGTGCTCTTAAAAAATTTTCTTTTAAGGTGATCCGTACATCTCAAGTGACACAAATGGTAAGTTTATTTACAAATCTTTAATTCGAGTTAGAACTGATTAAATGGATAAATACCTCAATTGAAGGTATTATTTGTTGGTGTTCTTTTATCAACTTTGTTTATTTTATTTTTTTTATATACAATTTTTTATATTTTTGATTTTTTTATGTGATAATTATACTAAAAGAAAAGAAAAATATTTTTTACTTTTTGTATTTTATAATTTTTTTTAACTAAAAACAAAACTTTCAAAAACGAAAGGGTCTTCAAATCACGATCAACAAACTTCAAACGAGAGAATCTTAATCACAAATCCCCGGCAGCGGCGCCAAAAATTGATATAGCAATTCTATACACGTAAAATATAAAATATAATATATGATGATGGAAAATTACCAAATTACCCTTGAGGACAAAGGTAAAAAGGTAAATCTTCACAAATATATTTATATAATATAATACGTATATTAACCGGGAAGTATGATTCCCGGGTCGTTTCCCCAACGATTTATGAAATTGAAACCACGTTCTTGTTTGGACAATGATTTGAATGGAAACAAAGATTGATTTGATTATCTATAGCTACTAATTAAAAACAACACTTAAAATAAGCAAGCAAAAGCAATTAATGCACAAAAGCAATTAACGGGAACGAAGAAAACGCGACTAATAAGCAATTATACTAATTTAACTCCTATGGATGCAAATAAAATTTCTAAACCTAAATTAAGGCAAAAGAAAATTTTAGAAAAAGAAAATTATTATTATTTTTTTTGATTATTTTTGTATTTTTTATGAATTAAAAGCTTATTAAATCTATTAAAAAATCCAAAAATAGCAAATTAAATCCAAAAAAAAAAAAAAAATTCTAAAAATATTTTTAAACTTAGAAAAGTCTAAAATACTATAAAAACTCAGAAAACTATTTTTAACTACTTTTTATAATAAAATCCTATTTTTAAAACTAAATTTAAAAAGTTAAAAATGAAATTAAAAATCTAAAAAGTGCAAAAATGATTTTAATAAATGTAAAACTAAAAGTATTTATTTTAATACTAAAAAATATTTTTTTGTATTTTTAAAAGTTATTTTTGCATTTTTTAATGATTTTCAAAAATTTAAATCTAAGAGAAATTATTAAAAATTAACAAATAAAGAGAAAAATACCAAAAATTCAGGGAAAATCCTAAAAGTATCAAAGATTAAAGGAAAAATGAAGACAAGGCCTCAACTTATCTTAATAAGCTGGGAATAAAGCCTTAAACAGGATACGGGGCTTAAGCCCAAAAGTTGTGATTAAAATTACTGAAAGGAATCCTAAAGGATTCGCTAATGTAGCAAGTGTAGTGTGTGTGTTGTGTGTTAAGGTCACGTTTCAAGTCCCATTACACCCCTTATTTTAATATATTGTTTTTTGAAAACTCAAAGAACAAACGTTGTAGATTACACGATATAAAGCAACTTTAATAAAGGACATATAAAGCACACAACTAAGAAATAAGCCTCTCAAACACTTGAGAAGTAGGCTGGTTACAGAAAGTTAGCTTTTGAAAGCTTAAAAAGCTAGATTCCAATCAAAGAGGCACAAAGATTCTCAAATAAGCACTAAATTCAAAACCAAAAGCTGTTTCTAAAAGCTTGTAATGTCTAGAAGCTAAGTCTAATAAGCTAATTTACCTAACTATACTAAAAGCTAACTGAATCTAATGATCTAAATACCAAACTCTACAAATTACTCTAAAAGCTCATAAATCAATTAAGCTAGAAAGCACAATAAGCTACTTCAGAAGCTAGGCTTTTGAAAACTTAACAAACTAATTATAAGCTATAAATCTGATTTCATACAAACATAATCCTATAGAGCTAAATTTTCTAAAACTAAGAAGCTAAATCTTACTTAGCACTAGTTTTTTGGCTTTTTCCCAAATTTAATGACCTTTAAAAAGCTATCTTAACCCTAATAAAATCTAGAATATGAAAAGCAGTTTTAATCGAACTTTACCTATATGTTAAACTTCAAACTACTTATTTTAAACGATAAAACCTATAAACCTATTTCTAAATGAATCAGAAAGAGACTGCAGTATGACTGTCAAGGTTTTACCTAACTGATGCACATGGTTAAATGGTGTGAAACACAAATTGTCAGGAGACCTTATGGTCAAACTTGCAATGGACACTCCAAATGAGTGTGAATGAACACTTAACAAACAAAATCCAAGCTTAGAAAAGCTTGGATCAAAGTTATCTCTCTATCTTTAGGATATAATCTCCCCTGGTGCAAAATTTAACAAATTGCACTTCAAAAATGAATTTAAAACACAAAACTAACCTATTCAAACATTAACAAAAAAACTTAATCAATATATGAAATCCAAGCTGACCATAGGTAAAAACCAAATTACTTTGATTTTTGAGGTCAAACTAAACTAAACCAAACACTCCTTTATTTTTATTAAAACTCAAACAACTTATGAAAATGAACCCTAATGATTGGAATTTGAAATCCAGATTATAATAAGCTAAAATGAACCCTATTAAGCAAATTTAGACTAACCAATAAGTAAAATCCATAAGCGAAAAGCGAAAAAGGTATTTTGGTGTTTTTTTTAATAGTTTTTATGAAATGAAATGTTATTACCTATGAAAAACTTACAACTTTGAATTAATCTAACCTAACTTATAAAACCACCTACACAAACCAATAACTTTAAAGAGTATATAAATCCAACATTATTTAACCAAAAGGACACTAACAGTACTAACTTAAAGTTAGTACTTAGCAAGTTCCCCAAACACTCCCTTAAAATCCAATTAAGCTGCAAATCTGATTTTCTAAATCTATCAAAACTTGAATACTAGATATCAATTAGCTTTTAAAAAGTCTAATTAACTTAATAAATCAAGTACTTAGAGCATTAGGGCAAAGACTAAGAGCTATGCTACTATATTTTTTAGATTTATGACTTTTTATACAAAATTAAAAACTAAGATCTACTTTAATTAAGCTAAAACGATATGACAACAATGATCAAAGAACACAAAGAGATGGAAATAAGATCTAATAAATAAGTAATAAGCAGATACATAAGTCAAATAAGCAGATTTAATATAGCATAAATATTACAGTAAAAGTGAAATAGGAAACTAACCAATGCCTTAGCTAAACAAAGGCATAAAAGCTTCAAAGAGCATCTCAACCGCTCTAGCTTACCAATGATAAGCTAGTAAAGTCAATATGAGCCCTTCCTAGTTAAGCTCATCTTCCATTAAAGCTACCAAATCTATTTAGCATAGGTAATTAACTGATTTTATTTAAACAAATTTTAATAAGATAAGGCTTGAAAGATTAAAGAACTTGATAAGGAAACTTGACTTTATATTAAAATAAACGTTCTGATTACACATTAAAAGGAAAATACATTAAGTATGGAAAGAAAATTACATATTAAAAGACTTTTATAAGAATTTACTTTCCTAAATTCATAATAAAAGAGAAAGATGATCTGTGTGTGAAGGCTGCCCTTTAATTTATAGTCCTCCTAGTAAAGCTTCTAGCCCCTGAGTTGTATTAAAGCCTCCCTTGAATCCACCACCCTGACAATATCTTCCAAACATTACTTCAATAAGCACCGTTGGATCAAAAATATGAGCACACGGATTGCCAGCATGGCAATCCGTGATGTGACCCTCTTGTGATTCTTTTGTACACATTTTAGTGTACAAATTTGATCCTTGATGTGTTTTCTCCCCATGTCCTGCTTTCAACTTGTGGGGGATTGACCATGAAGAGCCCTTGTTGTGAATTATACTCAGGTGCCATAGGTGTTACCTTAGTCACATTTTGAATTAGTTTGCCACGTTGTCAATTTGTCATTTTACCCCCTTAAATTTTGATGCGGGGTAAACCTTGAAAGATGAACAGTAGAAACTAAATTTCCCCGGCCATTTTTTTTTACCCTTATTAAGGGTGCGTTTGACTTTTTCTTTGACTCGGTTGTTGACTTTTGGGGCCCCCCCTTTAATTATTAGTTTTAGTATGGGCCGAGTTTAGTATAAGATGGCTTGGTTTGGGTTGGTTATATGAGTTAACTACCGTATAGTCTGTTGTAAATAAAAAGACTTACGGTGTTTATGGTTTAGGGTTAAATTTGGCAAATTAGGATTTAACCATTTAAAGGCTATTGAAACTGATGGGTTTTTGGTCTTCTTTGAGTTGACTAATGTTGACCAAGTGTTACCACGTGACATTTTGATAGCATTTCTTCGGCTTTTGCCCACTCAATTCCGTTCTCCGGGAGTTTCGTGGATTGTACTGGTTTTGACCGTTTTCTTTAGATTTTTGCAATATCCGTACCTACACAATCACAAAGACAAAACAAGCAATATTCAAGCATTTAAAGCACAATTTTGTCTTTTTAGGGCCATTTTTGACATAAAACGGATATGTGTTTTCACACATATCACATACTCTTTAAAGAGAAGCCGTAAAGACAAGGACAAGGATGAAGACCCTTCAGCTGAACCAGACCAAGGGTTAAACCTCCAAGAAGCTCTAAATCAAAAGATTCTTAATCAAGCTTATCCAAAGGCACCAAGTCTCAACGAAATTATCTGGCAAGTCTGTGTAAGCAGAGGAACCAGTATTTGAGAGTGCAGACACTGAAATGCCACAAGATCAAGGAGATGACATAGGTAACACTAAGGATCAACCTAATGTCGAGGCAACCTCTAAGCATGATTGGTTTAAGAAACCAGAAAGGCCTCTGACTCCTGATCTTGATTGGAATGTTGGAAAACAAATTGTTTTCAGACCTCCTTAGACTTAGATCAGCCAAATTGCTAAAGCAGAAAAGCCTCCTCTCACCTTTGACGAGCTGATGAGCACTTCGATCGACTTCTCAGCATTTGTCATGAATCATCTAAAGATTGATAATCTGACACAACAGCATCTTGTTGGACCAACCTTCAATCTATTCAAAGGGACATGCAAGAGTCGAGTGGAACTTGAATATCATTTTGAAGAATGCTATAAAGTTATCACTGATCGTCTTGACTGGACTAATCCTGAAGGACATTAATATCCATTCGATCTTAGCAAGCCGTTACCATTGATTGAAGTTCAAGGTCGTCAAGTAGTTCATGATTAACCAACTTTATGAACACTGACCTCCGCCGGTTATCTGAAAGGTGGAAGCCCTAATCATGAAATACACAACTTCCTTACAACAACATTCCAGTTAGCTAAGTACTATAACATTGAAAAGGATCAAGACAATGCTTCAAATTTAATGGAGTCCGGTTCGCTGCCTGATTGGCATATGACATATCAGCCCTTTGGGGTGAATATGTTAAGCACTTGGGTCTGAACCGACTAAGGAACCTATTAAAGGATCACAACACAATAATGATTTGTGTTTTTGACCATCTTTAAATTTATAATAACTAGACATATCGATATTTTACTAAAACATACATTCCAGGCAAGAATATACCCAATTTCGTAAAAAAATATTAGGTAAGTATACCAGTGTGTTTATCCATCGGATTAGTAGCAATTCACTAGATTGTTTATCAAGTAACAAAGTAAATGATTGCACGGGTCAACAAGATAAACAAGTAATAAGAAGGACAAGAAACCACGACAAGAATCCCCATAACATAATAGATAAAAGATAGATCAAAACTCTTTATAAAAACAATCATATAAGCATATATATGTTAATCATAATAACAAGCAAATCTACTAATGATAACATAGAATCCTTTTGGCCTATATACTACATCATCACGAGCGCATAAAGAATGTTTATACAAATATCATACATGATGAATTCCCGTCCCACACCCGTCGGTCCCAACATAAGGAAGGTCTTAATAATAATACAACTATGGGTTATTTATAGATTTACTAATCAATTCTCATAAGATTAGCACCGAATTGTTTATAGACAGACAATGTGAAATTCATCAAGACAATAGAGCCTTTCGACCTATATCTATTGCAATGATAAATCAAAAGATAAATAATAATCCAAGTAAAACAATATCGAATCCATAAGCATTCATATTCACAAGTTATACAAATATCGTCCAAATATTATTCATGTTTCACATATGAGAGCAAAGTAACAATACCAATATTTCGACTAACATAACCAACTAATCCCAAAACATAACAATTCCCTGTCAACAACAACAAAATGCTATTGTGTGGTCTGGCTTAATTTTATCCCGGGGCCTTTGTGACTAAGAAAACCAGAAATATGTCACCTAACTTCTGGAAATTACAACAACGAAATCCACCAAATGAGTGTTTTGTGTAACAATTTAATGGTGATGATCCATAAGAGCATTTGGTGTAATCCTCTAAGAATCACTGTGAAAAGTTTTTAAAACTTATGAAATGGATGAAATGTATGCTAGATATGTGTGTTATGAATTCTGGAAAATCATTGCTTATAGTGGTGGTTTGTGGTGGAAGAAATGGTGTTAAATTTTGAATCAAGGTGTTTTAGGATCATTAGATCCAACGAACCTCACCACATCCATACCTCCTCTCCAAAGGCTTAATGAGATTGTGAGGTACGATTTATGAATATGTAAGAGAAGATATATAAATGAGGGAGCCAAGGAGGTAATTTATAGTTATTCGAGGATCAACGTGGCCGAACACACTATTTAAATGCACCGCACTTAGTGAAGTTAATGCACTTAGCATTTAATTGCATTTAATTATCTCCACCGCCTCAAAAGTGCGCCGCACTTTAGGTAAAACCGTTGCACTTAGGGTGTTAAAGGATCTTTCTTAGTTCTGGTGAAAAAGTGCACCGCACTTTTTGCAAGTGCGGCGTACTTTTGGTCGTTTTCCCCCCACCCCCCATCCCCCCCATCCAGTTGACCTTTTTCATGTTATGTATATAATATGAATTCTCTTTCCTTGCCGCTAATACAACTAAAACTAGTTTCGTCATGACAGAGTTTATGGCCAAACAGTGAACCTGTGTCGGGAGATCTTCATCTTCATATTTCTTTTCTTTCGTTTAAGCTTCAAATCTTCATGTCTTTCTTTTCGTTTTCCTCTTCCAGACACTAGAATTTCCAAGAACCTACAATAGCAAATATACTTTATTTTATACCAAAAGTTCTTATAATTAACCGATTTATATATATAAAATCATTGATAACACATATAAAAATATGTATAATTTGAGCGTTGTCAAATCCCTCACACTTAAAACTTTGCTTGCCCTCAAGCAAATCTAAGAAAAGAAATTTTATAAACAAGGTCCTAGGTGACAAGACAAGAAATTTATATATATATATATATATATATATATATATATATATATATATATATATATATGTATATATTAATAATTTTATATTTTTTTAATTTAAAAAATTTTATTGGGTGTGAAATTTTCGAAATTATTTTATTGGGTGTGAAATTTTCGAAAATATTTTTGGTTTTTTTAACAAATAAGTGCAAAAGGCGCAAGCACGACACCCACTACACCACACCACACCCAAGCAACCCCCCACACTTAAGGTAGTGCAATACCCTCAAGTAAAATAAGAAAAAATAATAAGCTTTACAAAACAAACATAGAATTATGAAAAATATTTTTAGATTTTTAATATGTGAAAGTAGAGATGTTTGACAATACCCAATGATCTTCAAGCAGTAATAACATGACTAAGCACCTCACGAATAAGGAAAGTATAATTCACTCAAACACTCGCATGTGATGTAATAGAGGGTAAAAGGGAAATCACACTCAATTGCTCTGACATGATTCATTAAGTTACCATAGGCTTGTACAAGAAACAAAACTGCACTGACAAGGCGTAAGCACCAGGTATAATTATCAAAAGAGGGCTTTTATTCGGGTTGTAATGTACATGCTAAGGGTTTATAAGGGTGTGGATAAGGCATGGGAAACATATACTGGAATTCGTTTTATAATATACATGTCGACAAGTCTAAGAAACCCATGTTGCTAGTTACGGCAATCCACAAACCCGCGAGGTTATCGAACATTCAACCTCTCTCGATCAAGATCAAACCGGCACCAACATCTCAACTATTATTCATACTTTTCTTTTTCTCTCTCTTTTTTTGCTTTTTTTATAACTTTTTTTTCATTTCATTTTTTTCTTTCAATCAGTCATTCCACAAATTCAAAAAATTCAAAAACAAAACTACACAACACAAACAACCCCACACAGCATCCGCCACCCAACCCATCCCGCCGAGTTGGCAACCAATCGCGCCACTAACAATCCCTCACACTAGAGATAAGAATACCCACAAAATATGACGAAATACGAAAGCTATGCGCATCTCATCTCATCTTTCGTCAAACGGCACATCACTCACACAAAGTGCGAACAAACTATGAGCAAAAATCATCCAATCATACCAAGCAACTAGAAACCAACCATAGGGACTTTCGACAAGTGTAAGGCTTATGAGGCTAAAGTTAAATATTTTTGTACTTTCATCTTTATATTTTTTGGATGAGAAAAATGAATAGAATGTCACAGCGGTTAGAAATAGTGTACTAGCTCTAAAGAGATTGAGTGTCTAACAATAAGGGTGTTTATTAATTTGTGATGGTTAGCTAATCAGTGTAATTAGCTAAAAGAATAAATAATTAAATGGAATGGCTATTTGGGTTAAATCCTAAGTTGCCTCTTTATCACATACAAAAACTTATATCACACGAACATGATCCTCACTACGGTCTCAATGGAATTCAAGCTTCAAGTTTTCTAAGAAATCAATAAATTACCCGGCACACTCATAATCAAAGGAATCAAGCATAAAATACGTATGCTATATACAGGCTCAAAATCCTCACATATTTACTGGAATGGTTATAAATGTGCAAGTAATGTTATCAATCCTGAGTCGGATCTGCTTTATCAATTGGGACACATCTCTGGTTTCAAAACTTTATTTAATTATTATTATTATTTTACTACGTTTTATTCTAATATATTAACCTAAGTGGCAAAATAAATTCAAAAACAAGATTAGATTTTTAGATTACCGAGGGCGAACAAAAGTTAGAAATTAATAATGAGTCTGATTTTTCAATTCATTTCCCCCCCACACTTAAGTTAAGCATTATGCGTAATTAGAAAATAACTTAAAAGTGGGACAAACGGGAAAAATAAATATAAGAGAAACGAGACTTCCCGGGGCTCATAAGTGCTCAGTTGAATTTTGAAAGATACGACGCTAAATGAAAAGCCAAGCATGTATATTCTACCACATGTAATATACTGATCCAAATATATCACCTCCCCAAGTGATAAGATGCCAACCACCAATCCAAGCTCCACTTATTTGTTTAATCTGCAAAATAAACACAACTACAAAAACCATAATGTGGAGATCGTTTTAAGCCCATCTAGGATATGTTTTACAAATAACATACATATGCACAACGGGATAATAAGAACAGTGTGTTATTCAACAAGGTTTTACTATTAAACATTCCAAGCCCTAATATTATTTGGCTCAAGAAAATATATTAGTCACATCTGTAACAGGAGATCAAAAAAGATCCATGAGCGCTACACTAACTGTTAACATTACTATTCTAACTAACTACTAAGATAAACTTACAACTAACAGTTATGTTTACAACACTCTCATAGAAAGCCTGTGTTTTTTGGATGCTCTAAACATATGTCTATGATCTCTTTATATATGGAGAGATCAAGACTTACAAAGAAAGTAAATCAGTTTGATAAGGAAACTAATTAAACTAATTAAATACTTTCCTAAACTTTATCTTGAGAAGATCTTTGACCAAATCTTACCATCATTTGTAGAGTTTCACATCATGACATTTTGGTCCCTTTTTGTTTTCATTTCCGTCTTCAATTTAAGCACATAGTTTTGTAATCATCAAATCAATAAACCCCAACAATCTTCCCCGTATTTGATACTTACAAAATCTAACTCCATTAATGAAACAAATCTTCAATGCTTCCCCTAAACTTAAGAACTTTCCCCTTGAAAATGCCACCACAAATAAGAACTCAAATCAATAAACCAGTAATCTTCTTCCCCTTTTTGTAATAATCAAATAGGGTCCCTTCTGACGAATCAACTTGGATCAAACAGCTACAAATCATAATACCACCAAACATCACAAACCATCTTCTATATGACAAAATTTCCCCACCATTACGTACAATTAAAAAGAAAAATACTCTAGAAGCATAGAAAATATTAACTAGCAAATAATAAAAGATCACATAGTAACGAAACACTTCCCCTCAAGTGGTGCATGTAGATGGTTAAACATGTCAACAATAAGCTTCCCCTAAAAAGTATGTTAACCATCTCTTGAATCTTTCAATTCTTATGCATCTAATGTAATGAATCACTAATGAAGAAACTAAGTATAAAATACTAACTTGATGCTGAGTAGAATAACCAAAACTTATTGTCTTATAATCTTGTACTTGATCCACGTGACTTCAATACTCATACCAAGACAAATTATAAGTAGATCGCAATCTCTTGAAAAATCCTCATCTATATGAACACAGAGTCACTACAATGTAACTCTTAAAGTGATAGCAAATGTCGAAGCATTGAGCACCCAATAAGACCAATCAACACCTTTGCTAATTTTGTCGAGTCTTTCGTCACAACACATTTTTTTTTTTGAAAACACAAACAATTATCTTCCATCTAAGGTAGATAAAACACAAACCTAAATAATTCCACTTCAACTTCAAATAAGTGATAAACAATCTTCTTCGTAACCAATTAAATCAATTAATACGAGCCTTTAAATCTGTTAAGAACATGTAAACCAAATCCAAAAACCAAACAACCTTGGTTTTCTGTTTGTCCGACATCCATCATGTGTGTCAACTGATAACGCGCAAAGCTGGCAGTACAAACTTTCATAGCCAGCAGTACAAACACTCAATTGGCAGTATAAACTTTCTAACCTGTACGCGTCCTTAGCAGTACAAACATAATGCTAGCAGTGTTAAATCAAGAAGCTAGCAGTATAAACCAACTGCTTTTTTAACGCTAGCAGTATTAACGCACTCCATTTACCCCGGCAGTATTAATGTTTAAACTGGCAGTACTAAGTGTAAACTTTCAATACAAAAAGCAGTAGTAACTAATGATAACAGTATTAACTCTAGTTACTACTGTTCTTTTCCCAAAACGTATGCTTGAACCAACATTGTTAAATCAAGACACAGCAGTAATAACACCTCTATAAGGAACAAACAAAAACCCTTAATTTAGAATCATAACAGATTCCATTCATAAATCATACCTACTGTTTCTTGATGTCTTCAATACCCAAACGTAAATCATTATGTACGCCTTCAAATCCACCTTCTTAGTATCGTGACAGCATAGTATCGTGACAACAGTCACAAACATAAAACCAACATACTAATTATCTATTTAGCCCAATAAAAGCAGACAAATAAAACAAGCAGCACTAAACAATCAGTAAACTGTCACTGAGTGTCACCATTGACAATAGTAGAAACGAGGAAGCGCAGCAGTATAAACATAATAAACTGAATGATAAAGAATAATTTTTAAGTATCCAATGACAAGATCTGTGAGTGAGTGAGCTCTTCCTTTTATAGGCTTGAGAGGAAGGTTCTAGGCCTCTACACGCTCCCTTTGATCTTAGTCCTTTATTCCTTCTAATCATTGGATCTTGAATTGTAGCCGTTAGATGAGAATGATCACACGGATTGCCAGCGTGGCAATCCAATTATTAGGCATTGATTGTGTTTCTTTTACACTGAATTTAGTATAAATTTCCCCTTTTTGGTGTGTTTGTTTGATAAACGCGTGGCATTCCTTGTCAGAGCTAGCCAATCATGAGCTTGAAGTGACCTTTTTCTTGCTGATGTGGAGCTTGGTACTTGGAATCTTAGATGCCAAATAGGACGAGTGTATGGAAGGAGTTTTTACCTATTAATTTTGATGTAGGGTAAGTTTTGGGACGAAGGTGAATTGTAATTCATCCTTTGTGCCCTTTTTCTTTTCTTTGTTTTGTTTGACTGAGACTAAAAGGAGGTTGACTTTGGGCTCTTGGTTATATAAAAGGGAAATTGGGCCATGATTTAACTTTGGGCTCGGTTAAGAGTTAAAAGGTTTGGGTAATTTAAGGTCTTAACGATCGTTAGTCCACAAGTAACAAAGGATTAACGGTGTTATTGTTTTTGGAATTTTGTTGAAAATGATTTAACATTAAGGGCTTTTTGGTAAATTCAAAAGTTTTGTCATCTTGTGAGTTGACCAATGTTGACTTTTTGTTGACCTTTGTTGACAAAAATCCGGCTCTTGTGTACTTGTTTTGTCTCATGTTCGTTTTTGTTCGGTTTTTGGTTATTTTCTTGTGATTTTTGCAATATCCGTACCTACACATCACAAAAGACAAAATGCACAATATACAAGCATAATATGTTTACTTTTCATCTTTTTAGGGTCATTTTTGGCATAAAACGGATATGTGATTTCTCACATATCAGTAACGGAGTATGTCTCCAACTATGTAAGTTCCGGGCAAGTTCCCTCCATTACAATATCCATCATCTTTCCAGCTACAGGCTGGCCATTTCGAACATCCATATTTATAATTAAAATGCTCACAATGATGTCTAACTAGAGTGGGTTCTTCTCATGCTTCATTATCCATCCATGGTCTTTCATGCACCAATGGCACATCTTTATTCCATTCATCTATTCAATCATCCTTATATTCTTTATAAGTCTTAAATCTATCAATATCTTTAGTAAGTACATCTGCATCGATTTGTAAAAGATAATTAAACTCCATGAAGGCCCTACATAAAGGTGTCTCGAAGTCAAATACATTAGTCTCAATCCTAAAATTTTTAGCGACTTCTTCTTCTTCTTCAGAATCAAAGGATTCTTCGTTAGTAAGTTCAACTTCATCATCACCTCTAGCCTAATAAATCCAAAATGCTTTCATTGTATAATGATCCATTGTCTTGTAGTTAAAATTTTTTGAAGCTAACCATTCAGTAAATTCAACATCATATGGATCATATTTCATATCATCATCAGATTCATGTGATATTTGTTGTTCCGAATCGTCTTCCTTTTTTAAGTCACATGCAATGTTAGTAACATCAAAAATTTCAACCTCATATGTAAACAAGTCGTCATCCATTCTGCTCATCCAGTTGAACTCTTCGTTGAAAATTTCAAGTGATGTATTGCAAGTGAGCGAAACATCACTGATCTTTACGAACTCAAGTTTCTCAAACTCTCCCTTGATTACCTTTGTCATTGTTACTGAAAATAACCAGAAAATCATCAGCAAAACCATTTGGAAAAAGGGTGTGTATAAAATTTTGAGCTTTAACTTTGAGTATGAAAAACTTATCTATTACTGTATCAGATGATCGATATGCCGTATTCAATAAGTCTGAATACGCCGTATTAATCTTTTGAACGAATACGCTGTATTGGATAAGAAAGTTGGATATGCCATATCCAATGGAAGTGGATATGCCGTATCAGGTTATCGACCATAACAGTGTATTTAGAAAATAATTAAACTAATAAACAATTAAACTAATAAACAATTAAACAAACAAATATACAAGCAAATATACAGAATTATACACTAATCTAAGTTACACTAATCCTAAACGTTAGATTAATCTAATGTTAAAAACCAAAATATCAAATAAAAATCAAGATTAAATTTTCACTCCCCGACAACGGCGCTAAAAACTTGATGTGTCGTTGTGTGGTTGTAATTTATGTTTCAAATTTCAAATTTATATTTTGCCAACTTTACAAAAAACAACACTTTAACGGGCAGTGTACCCGATCAGATAGGAGTTTCGTGATAAGTAAGGTGTCGATCACTAAGAGCAAGAAACAATCTTTTAATTTATTAATATTTTGGTTATCTAAACTAAGTTAATTATATTCTATGTTAAACTATGCTAAACCTATGTTAATCCTAAATTTAACGGATAAGGGGGGGTTTTTAGCCTGATAGACTGGCACGGGTTTTGTGGTGACTAAAATTAACTTAAGATACTAAAACACACGCAAGCAAATTAACAAAAGTTAAAAAAGCGATCTAGCCAAATATAAGAAAACTGTATTAACCATTATTAATCCAATTAGAACGTTGGTTCATTTATTTAGTGCAATGATTACTTATCTCGAGGCGGCATATCATTCTTAAGACTTAGGCGGTACTTCTTCCTAAGACCTAGATACGAAGAATTCTGTCACAATTAAACGTATCCGCATAAAGCATCCTTATTTGCTGATTATAATAAATCTTAGGGATTAAAGCAATGATGATCTTGTTAAACCCTAGCTCATAGAGACTTTACCCACTTACTGCTTAAAGGCAATTCATACACTACTAGTCCACTAACCAAGTCTTTACTAATTAATTAAGAACGTACTCGTTAATCCCAAGGGTCACCTGCCGGTCCAACTAAGCTCGCAATCTAAGGGCAACGATAGGTTATTATTCATGATCCTATTGGTCTAGATGTATTAATCACTATATGGAGAGCCATCCCGACATCTCGATTACTTGGTCTGTATCACTAGATCCAGTTGAATGCTAGGTCGCATACAAAAGCACATCACCAAGTATAAACTGATAAACATAAACAAGCAATCAACGATAAATTAAGCAATCGAGATAAACAAACCAAACATTCAGATCTTCATAATAATGGCTAATACCCGAAGGTATTAGCCTTCAAACAACATAATCAATACAAAAGTAATAATTTAGCCAAGGTTAACTAACCGAGTTAATGAATGATACCAAAAGCTGAACGATTACACGAGTATAGGAGATTCCAAGTTGTTTCCTATGGAATTAATTACGTTGCAAAACCTCTTCTGCTCTTCTTCTCTTATGAAAATTGATTTTTATGGTTTAGGTATCGAAAATATGATTTAGCACACCAAAAACCCGTTTTTAGGTTTTCTATTTATAAGGTCTGGAATTTGGTCGATACGGCGTATTGACTAAGGTCAATACGGCGTATCGAGGGTTTCTTGGAGTAAGGACAACGGTTGATTTCTTTCAGAATCTTCTAGTGTTTTTATCTTGATACGGCCTATAGAAGTTCCTGGATACGGCGTATTGGACTTGAATCCTTCGTGGTATCTGGTGAAGTGCAGGCACGGATATGCCGTATTTTCTTGATGGATACAGCGTATTGAGGTAAAACCAGTTGGTTCTTCTTCGTTAACCAAAGTATTATATATGGGGTATCGTTGATGTGGATACGACTTATTCTTCAAAGTCAGGCAGTGGTCATTTGATTCATCAAAGTCTTGGATACGTCGTATAGGTCTAGAATAACACGGCGTATTGGCTGTCAAATCAGTAGACTCTCTTGAACTCTTCATTTAAGCTCCAAAATGCGCGCCTTTTAGATAATCTTCACAAAGTACTCCATAATTACTGCAAATAACAAATTTAAGCAATTAAGTACCAATTCATACAATAATTATGCAAAATGGTTACTTTACATGGGATAAATGATGCTATAAAAGTGACGTTATTTGATGTCATCACTAAACCCCACAAATAAAGAAGACCATAAAACAACGAAACCTCAAAAATCATAACAACCCCATCACAAAACCACCATATGTAATCATAAAAAAAAAACCACCATAAAACCACCATATCAACGGAAACATAGACAGAAAAACACAGATCTAATAATCGATGGTTTCTGATAATGCTCAAATTATACATGTTTCTATTCACGTTATCAATGCTTTTATGTATATTTATTGGTTAAATATAGGAACTTTTGGTATAGAATAGATATTATTTGCTATTGTAGGTACGTGTCGTGGAAGAAAACGGAAGAAAACACAAAGATTTAAAGCTTAAACAAAGAAATAACTGAAGATAAAGATCTCCCAACACTTGTCCACTGTTTTGGACATAACTTGGGCACACAAACTCCATTTGACGCGATTCTGGCGGCCACGCGTCCGGGAAAGAATTCTCTACAACTTTGGTTTTTGGTCCAATAACTGAAAAGGCATCAAAACCGCCGCAAAAATAAAAATCTGCGGCGTACTTTTCACAAAATCCCAAGTACGACGCACAAATAAAAATGTGCGCCGCACTTTCAGTCTGCAGCATTAAAAACGTGAATTTAGCCCCAAAAACGTCCACATACATCCTTTGCTTGGTCCCCAAGCAAAATCTACCCTATAAATACCCCTTAAAACTCTAGGGAATTTCATATCTTCACACACTTGATCAATAACAATCATAGTAATCATGGGAGAGGATGAAGGATTGGTGAGGATCTTATGATCCCATGATCCAAACACCTCTTTAATCCATGGCGAACCACCATATCACCACCACCACCATAGCCACGAATTATTACTCTACCACCATGATTTCCAGACCTCCATTCATCACTATTACATAACCTAAACTCATTACTTGAAGGATTCATACCAAATCCTTCCGAGTCACTACCATAAGCCTCGTTGCCAAACACTTCATTTGGTGGCACGTTGCGGATTCTCTGAAGAGATGTGACATATCCTCGGGTTAATTCAGTATCATAGGTTGTTGGTTGATCTTGGATACTTGGGTTGTTAGACTAGTGGTTGTTGTAGTGGAAATATTGGTTTTGGTACTTTATACTCGAATTACTTGCATAAATGGATTTGGTACATTTCTTTACTAATAATATTGATATGTCTTCTGAGTTTATTCATGTTTGTGATGTTGGTTATTGGTTTGGTTATGATATGATTGTGTATTGTTACTTGAACGATATTTGTATAACTTGTGAATATGAATGCTTATGAATTTGATATTGTTTTACTTGGATCATTATTTATCTTTTGATTTGTCATTGCAATAGATATAGGTCGAAAGGCTCTATTGTCTTGATGAATTTCGCGTTGTCTGTCTATAACAATTTGATGCTAATCTTGTAAGAAGTGATTAGTAAATCTATAAATAACCCAAGTAGAATAATGTTTAAGACCCTTCCTTATGTTGACCGACCGGGTTAGGAGGAATTCATATGTATGCATATTTGATATAAACCATTCTTAATGCGCTCGTGATGATGTAGTATATAGGCCGAAAGGATTCTATATTATCATTGGTAGATATGTTTGTTATGGTAATTACTCGTTATTCATGACTTGCATGATTTTTTTATATAAAGTTTGCAAATATATTTTTATGCTCGGTATCTTGCTTGCTTTATACACACGTTTTGGCTTTATGATCCGTGACAATCATTTACTTGATAAACATTCTGTGAATTGCTACAAATCCCGTGGAACGACCTGGACTTACCTAATACTATATTACACTCGAATATGGTATACTTGCCTGAATGTTGTGTTTTTAGTCAAAATCGGTATTTCTAGTTATTATAAATTTAAAACTTGTAAAAACACACATCAAGTTTTTGGCGCCGCTGCCGGGGATTTTTTTTAGTTGTTTACAGATTGTTTGCTAGTCTTGTGCATCTTACGTGTGTTTAAATCTCCTAAAATCTGTTAAAATATGTCTGCTGTTGCAGAAAGTGCGTCGCACAATTAACCTTGTGCACCGCACTTCCCCTGTTCCCGTTTCTTATTTTGCAGGTTTATACCTGAAGTTCGCCGGTTTCACACCAAAATCGCCGTACTTATTTTACAAATCAACATTTATAAACTCGCCGTACCGTTTTCTGGCAAACGGCACTCACAAAATCGTTTTTCCCCAGGAAGTGCGCCGCACATACAACTTGTGCGCCGGTTTTCCTGAAAACCCAAATGGTATGCCGCACTTACACCAAGTACGCCGCACTTTTTGCAAATTTTGACAAACATAATCTGATTTCAAAACCAATACTCAAACAAACTCCCAAATTTCTAGTCTCAGGTATGTGATCATTTGAAATCCCATTTTATCTGATTATACGCCTTGTAATTTTGTGAATATTTAGTTGTCATTCAAAAATTAAAAAAAACCAAAAAAGATTTTTATTTCTATGTTATTTTTACTTTTTGCTTTTGATATGTTCTTGTTTATATAATAAAAATCATGCTTTTGTTAGATTTTAGTTTTTCTTGTGTGCATCTATTAAAACTCAATTTTTTTTGTCAAAACTCATAGTACGCCGCACTTGTTATTAAGTGCGTCGTGTTTTCTCAACATTCAAAAATATTGATTTTGTATAAAAATAAACCAGGTGCATTTTTATTTATGTTTTATATTATGTAAATTTTTATTATCCGTTTGTTTGTTTGTTTTTTGCATGCTTGCCTGTTTGTGTATGTTTGCTTGCGTTAAAAAAAAGATGCATAAAAATGTTAAAACTATAAAATCTTAAAAAAATAGATTCCTATTTTCTTTTGTTTAGTTGGTGTGTTTGTGTTTGTCTATTAATGTGTTTGCATGTGTTTGTATTTGTGATATTAAATAATAAGTGAAAAAAAATCTAAAAATATGTTTTTCTCATTATAAAACCGCCGCACATATGTTTGTGTACGACGCACCTTTCGAGTTTTTTTTACCGCGCTAGTATTTTGAATTAAAAAAACAATAAAAAAGGTTAAATGCGATGTACGCGACACTTTCTTTTAAGTGCGACGCACTTCTGGTCTAAAATAAATATATATAAAGACATACATAGATATATTAATAAAAAGAAAAAAAACAATAAAATTTTTTTACGTTATATAATTATTGTATGTTAGATTTTGTCTACAAAATTTAAAAAAAAACAAAAAAAAAAAAAAAAAAAAAATTTGTTTTAATATTTTCTTTGTAGTTATAAGTTTTTGTACATTAAATAATTATTATATGTTTAATGTGTATTTTTCTTTAAACCAAAACTCATAAAAAAAACTAAAAATCCAAAAAGATTTTATGCGTGCTTGATTTTAGTCAAATGTGTATAACTTTTTTTTGAATATATATATATATATATATATATATATATATATATATATATATATATATATATATATATATATATATATATATATATATATATATAATATAATATAATATAAAAAATGTGTTTTGAACTTTGTGGGTGTGTTCGCTAGAAACCCTCACGAGACTATAACTCGTCCACTCGGGCCACCGAGGGGTTAAAGGCTTGTTGCATACGCTAAATGCAACCGTGTTGCCTACGAAAGTTGCCATTAGTAATTTACTTTTTTGTTGTAGTTATGTCCTAATATTGCAGATGTAAATAGGTGAAGCTTGAATGGTGGTAAAGCTTATCACTTGGGGGAGTGATATATTTGAATTATAATATTACATGTGGTAGAATACACATGACGGCGTTCTGTTTCGCGTCGTATCTTTCAGAATTCAACAGAGCCTTTAAGAGCCCTGTGAAGTTTCGTTTCTATTATATTTATTTTTCCCACTTTTAAGTTAATTTCTAATTACGCATAATGCTCAACTTAAGTGTGGGGTGAAAATAAATTAGAAAATTAGACTCTTTATCAAAAGTATAAACTTTTGTTCGCCCTCTGTAATCTAAAAATCTTATTTATTTTTAAATATTTTGCCACTTAGGTTAATATATTAGAATAAAACATAGTAAAAAAATATTAAAAATTAAATAAAGTTTTGAAATTAGAGATGTGTCCCGATTGATAAAGCAGATCGAATCGGGATCGATGACATTACTTGCGCATTTATACCAATCACCCAAAACAAATGTGAGGTTCGCCTTTAAATCTTATGAAGATGATTTTTGCCTTTAGCTTTCTCGAGTTAAGGTTTGAATGCAGCTGCAAGTGTCTTATCCGTCGTTACGGCTGTGTATTTGTAGTTTTGTCGCCTTTTCTGGAGCATTGGTATCGGATTAAAAATTGTATGAGTGTG
Source organism: Tanacetum coccineum (assembly GCA_026074375.1). NCBI lineage: Eukaryota > Viridiplantae > Streptophyta > Magnoliopsida > Asterales > Asteraceae > Tanacetum > Tanacetum coccineum. Next base: position 31,682 of record BQNB010027268.1, on the reverse strand, counting down.
CCGGTGATTTATTGATTATAGAACTTGTGCTTGATAATCATTACGAGACCGCAGTGAGATCATGTTCGCGTGATAAATGTATTTTTAAGTGATAAAGAGGCAACTTAGGATTTAACCCAAATAGTCATTCCATTTAACATATTATTCTTTTAGCTAATTACACTGATTAGCTAACCACACAAATAAAACCCGTATGTTAGCACTCATTTGTAGTGCTAGATACCCTTAGTTTAACCCGCTGAGCCATTCTATTCATCTTTCTCATCCAGAAAAAAATAAAAATACAAAAAAATTTAACCTTTAGCCTAGCCTTACTCCTCGTCGAAAGTCCCTATGGTTGGTTGCTGGTTGCTTGGTATGATTGGTTGATTTTTGCTCATAGTTTACTCGCGCTTTGTTATGAGGGTTGTACCATTCCAACGAAGATGAAGAGTGCACGCTTCGTGTTTCGTATTTTTTGTGGTGTACACTTATATTAAATGTGGGGGAATTATTAGTTGTTGTAATGTGAAGGGTGGATTAAAAAAAGTGGAATAAAAGAAAAAAAATTGAAAAAAAGAGAAAAGAAAAAAAAAATCGAAAAAGTAAAAAAAAAAAGAGAAAAAAAAAGTGATGAATAAGAGCTGGAATGTTGTTGGCACTCGCGACATATGGTTATATTATATTTGTGCCGGTTTGATCGAGATTGAGAAGAGGTTGAGTTGTTCGATGCCTCACAGGTTTGTCGTAACTAGCAACATGGGTTTTTTGGACTTGTCAACATTAAACCATTTCCAGTATATATTTTCCATGCCTTATCTACACCCTTATTATTATCCACACCCTTATTAACCCTTAGCTTAACATTACAACCCGAATAAAAGTCCTCTTTTGATAATTATACCTGGTGCTTACGCCATGTCGGTGCAGTTTTGTTTCTTATACAAGCCTATGGTATGAAATGGATCATGTCTGAGCAGAGTGTGATTTCCCTTTACCCTCTATTACATCAAATACGAGTGTTTGAGTGAATTATACTTTCCTTATTCGTGAGGTGCTTAGTCATGTTATTACAACTTGAAGATCATTGGGTATTGTCAAACATCTCTGTTTTCACATATTAAAAATCCAAAAATATTTTTATAATTCTATGTTTGTTTTGTAAAGCTTATTATTTTCTTTATTTTGCTTGAGGGCAAGCAAACCCTTAAGTGTGGGGGGTGCTTGCGCCTTTTGCACTTATTTGTTACAAAAACCAAAAATATTTTCGAAAATTTCAAGCCCAATAAAATTTTTTAAATTAAAAAAAAATATCAAATTTAAAAATATATATATAAAAAAATATTTATATAAAAATTTGTCTTGTCACCTAGGACCTTGTTTATAAAATTTCTTTTCTTAGATTTGCTTGAGGGCAAGCAAAGTTTTAAGTGTGGGGGGATTTGATAACGCTCAAATTATACATGTTTTTATATGCGTTATCAATAATTTTATATATAATTATAAGAACTTTTGGTATAGAATAGAGTATATTTGCTATTGTAGGTTCTTGGAACGTGTCATGGAAGAAAACGGAAGAAAACACAAAGATTTGAAGCTTAAACGAAGAAATAACTGAAGATAAAGATCTCCCGACACCACTGTTTTGGCCATAACTTGGGCATACGAACTCCGTTTGACGCGATTCTGGCGGCCACGCGTCCGAGAAAGAATTCTCTACAACTTTGGTTTTTGGTGAAAGAACTGAAAAGGCATCAAAACCGCCGCACAAATAAAAATGTGCGACGCACTTTTCACAAAATCCCAAGTACGGTGCACAAATAAAAATGTGCGCCGCACTTTCAGTCTACAGCATAAAAAACATAAATTTAGCCCCAAAACGTCCACATACATCCTTTGCTTGGACCCCAAGCAAAATCTACCCTATAAATACCGCCTAAAACTCCAGGGAATTTCATATCTTCACACACTTGATCAATAACAATCATTGTGATCATGGGAGAAGAGGAAATATTGGTGAGAATCTTATGATCCGATGATCCAAACACCCCTTTAAACCATGGCGAACCACCATATCACCACCACCACCATAGCCACGGATTATTACTCTACCACCATGATTTCCAGACCTCCATTCATCACTATTACATAACCTAAACTCATTACTCGAAGGATTCATACCAAATCCTTCTGAGTCACTACCATAAACCTCGTTGCCAAACACTCCATTTGGTGGCACGTTGCGGATTCCCTGAAGAGATGTGACATATCCCAAGGTTAATTCAGTAGCATAGGTTGTTGGTTGATCTTGGATATTTGGGTTACTGGACTAGTGGTTGTTGTAGTCGAAATATTAGTTTTGGTACTTTATACTCGAATTACTCGCATAAATGGACTTGGTACATTTCTTTACTAATAATATTGATATGTTTTCTGAGTTTATTCATGTTTGTGATGCTGGTTATTGGTTTGGTTATGATTTGGTTGTGTCTCGCTTACTTGGACGATATGTGCATAACTTGTGAATATGAATGCTTATGAATTCGATATTGTTTTACTTGGATCATTATTTATCTTTTGATTTGTCATTGCAATAGATATAGGTCGAAAGGCTTTATTGTCTTGATGAATTAGCGTTTTCTGTCTATAACAATTTGATGCTAAACTTGTGAGAATTGATTAGTAAATCTATAAATAACCCAAGTAGAATAATGTTTAAGACCCTTCCTTATGTTGACCGACCGAGTTGGGAGGAATTCATATGTATGCATATTTGATATAAACCATTCTTAATACGCTCGTGATGATGTAGTATATAGGCCGAAAGGATTCTATATTATCATTGGTAGATATGTTTGTTATGGTAATTACCCGTTATTCATGACTTGCATGATTTGTTTATATAAAGTTTGCAAATATATCTTTTATGCTCGGTATATTGCTTGCTTTATACACACGTTTTGGCTTTATGATCCGTGACAATCATTTACTTGATAAACATTCTGTGAATTGCTACAAATCCCGTGAAATGACCTGGACTTACCTAATACTATATTACACTCGAATAGGGTATACTTGCCTGAATGTTGTGTTTTTAGTCAAAATCGGTATTTCTAGTTATTATAAATTTAAAACTTTTAAAAACACACATCAGTTTCTATGTTTGAGAGAAAGATGAGTGAAAAAGTGGGTGAGAGTGATACGTGTGAGTGAATCGGAGTAATATGTGAGAGATATGTGAGTAATATGAGATATATGCGTGTGAGTGAGTATGAGTAATATGTGAGATATGTGAGTGAGTTTTTTTTATTAAAAAGGGACCATTGGGGGTAGTGTATTTCCAAATCAAAACTGGCTTTTAATAAGATAGTATAATTATCAAGCCAAATTCAAAGATACTAAACACAAAATTCTAATTCAAAGGTACAATAAAAACTAATGACATTGGTCTCTATTTATAGGCAACTAATTATCTTAAACCAACAAAATCTTAAACTGACTCAAACCAAGAAACAAACCAAAAAACTATTATCTATCAAATTCAAAATTTACAAAACAAAACCTTAGACTTTAAATCACTTTTTAACAATCTTCACCATGACTTTAACTCCTCCACATGTTCCTAACCAAATTCAAATTCTAGTTTCCAAATGTTAGAGTGACAAGACTAATTTAAAACAAACGATTAATTCTCAATAGCAATCCGAAACAAAATCAATTCAAAGCAAATGTCGATGACTTCAAAATAACAATTAAATGTCAATCGACTCATTCAAAACGGATAACCAAACCAAACTAAACAAATCGGCTCAAACGATCTCAAATTCGGGTAGTCAACTTCAAAAATTCAACAGATGAAGATCCAAAATTTCAATGTAACAAATTCTCAAACGATCGAACAAACTTCAAATGACATGATAATAATCAAGTCTTCAAAAAACCAAATCGATCTTCAAATTCCAAATATCAAATTCAAATTGGAGTGACTCACTTATTTGATAAGTATTACAGTCCAAACTTCAAACTTATTATTCATATATCAAACAAATTCAAGTTAATAAATAACTTGATACACACACTCTAATAATTCAAACATCCCATATATTGATATGGATAATAATTCTAGTGACCCACCAATATAATAAGAATTACAACACAAATTTAAACACAAATTGTCCAAATACTAAACAACCCAAAAATGCTTCTTCAGTTGAAACTAATACAACTGATGGCACAAAACATTAACCAAAAACAAATTACTAAATTCATTAGGAATTCCAAATTCAAGCGAATACCTATTAGCCAAATTCAAATAGCAAATCTATCTACACAAAGACTAAACCCAAAATCCAACCAGAATATTAGTTGGTCCAAAAAAAAGCTTCAAACAAAATATCAAAAAATAAACCAATGGATAAACAGAAGTTAAGATATCAAAATTTAATTTTTCAAATTAATATCAAAAATCCCAAACGAACATTTCTTCATCTTCTTTTTCTTCATGGCTAAACAAATCTAGCTCTGATACCACTTGTCGGTAATTTAAAGACGAAACAAATAACAATTTTAAACAAACAAAGCAAAAGCTTTATTTAAATTACCAAACCAAATACAAAATCAAGTTCAAAGATACCAAACACAAAATCCTAATTCAAAGGTATAAAGAAAACTAATAACATTGGTCTCTATTTATGCTTTGTCAACTAATGATCTCAAATCAACCAAATCCTAAACCAACTTAAACCTATTAAATTCTTTTAAAAAAGCTTACAACTAAGAAAATAGCGCCACTTCAACACTGTAAATTTTTACGAAACAAACTCTTCGAAGGTGAAACCATGAGTTAGGAAACTTGAAATTGCACTCGGCTTTGAATCTACCTATATCTTGCCTGCTTCCTAAGTTTTCTAAGAACACGACTCATTGTTAGAAGCTTGAAAGATCATATTCTCAGCGAGATAAAACATTTAGCATTCAATTGGATTTCAAGTAGGAGTAAAGTTTCCTTTTGTAGTTGGATTTATTGTAATTGTTGTTTTAGGTGTTTCACTAGTTTTTATTTATATATGTTCATATTCTCCCGTCGTTAAAAAAATAATGTGTGGAAGTCTTTCAATCAAAGGTTGTTTGGGACCTGAATTCAACGTTTCAACATTAACCCAATCATGTCTTCCATGAGGTATGGAGAAGATGAGATGTAGATAGTTTTACCCCTACACGGAGGTAGAGAAGCTGCTTCTAGAGGACTTCCGGCCTTGTAGGGAGTGATGATCGAACCCTTGACCTCTGTGTCTACAATGAAGGGCACTTGAATTGATTTCTTGAAATCCTTTAAAGGCCATATCAGAGCTAATGTGAAATCCTAACTTTTAGATTCACATGATCGAGCGGATCTAGTGCCCCCAAAATAAACTACACAAACGACCTGGATCCTAAGTTAAATGTTGGTACAACATCCTTTTTAGCCATGAGGACACCTCGACGGGAAATTCATACCAATAAGGCTAGAAATGAAAACTATGCATGATTCTTCAAAAAACTAGCTAATGCCTCACCCTAATATAAGAAGACATGTTTTTAGGCGTTAAGACTAAGTCCGATGTTTATTAATTTCTTCGATTCAATGGTGGATACGTAGTTGAGGATGACGGGAAGAGAAGTATTATGTTGAAGTTTCTGACGGTTTTTTTAACCGCATTTATTATTGCGACACTAGAAAGAAGCGAGAATGGAAAACAAATCATTACAAGACTTATAACTAGCCGATATGGGATCACTAATCCAATCCAATCTAACCAATTTGGTTTTATATTCCTATTCCTTTGGAAGCGAGCAAGATATTGATTTTTATTACGACACTACCAAGAAGTGCGAAAGAAATTTTACTTTCTCGCTGAATATGTTTTCCTTTAAAGGTTTTCAAACAGTTATTCCGGCGACCAACTGATCGGCCTATAACATATATTAAATTTTCCTTGTATGCACAATATATATCCACAACCTTTAATAAAAATCTGATATTCCTAGATTTTTATTGAAACAACATGACAAAGATTTTAAACTCTACTTTTTAATTACATTATCAATCAATTCCATTTATATCTTTATAAAAGAAAGCCATGGTCAGAACCAAAACAAAAACTAGATTTGGGGCTCAAGGCCCAATGTAGAATAGAAGGCCAGTGGTCTGACAAAGATATACTCGATATACTAAGACTACATTTGTCCAATCAAGACTCAGCTGTCAACCTTTGCATGACACTGAAATCATTTGACACCTGGTATATGTGACTGATAAACCTTAACTTCACCAAAAGCAGGTACCACCGTTAATAACAACCCAATCAATTCCGATCTAAAATTTGTTTTTGATCCATCTCTTTTTCATTTCAATTTCTGATGCAAGATGGAGAGAAGGAAACGGAGATGTCTGGCTCGAAACAAGCAGGTGGTAATTTCTTATTAATGCTATGAACTGATTATGTTTTCATCTGTTTGATTCAGTTGATCTTGAACCTCGATACAACTGCTTATGTTTTTAAGGGATTTGTGTGTGAATTGATTTAGCATCTACTGTGTTTTGTAAATTAAATATTTTTCTTAGTAAATTTGTGCAAACTGTTGGTTTTTCCTGGCTAATGTTATGATTTTTTCTAGAGGGAAGTGTCGTCCAAGTAATTTACTACAATTAATGATAGAATTTATACTGATGTTACAGTTTTTGTATGCCAGGGTTTTTTAGTGTTGAAGTTTTTTATTTTATCAATCTATGATTTTTTTTCTTTCCTGTTCAAGTTTTTTTTTTAAATAAAAAAATTCAATTGAACTGATGTGGATGGATTTGACATTTTTTTGTATCATGTATATATTGTTAAAGCTGATATATCTTCTTGTGTTGTTTTTTTGTATATTAAGGGCGATCAGCGTGATTACAATCCCGATGATTTTCTGAGCAGAATGCCGGAGGATATTCTGGTTTCTATCTTGTCCTTGTTGCCTCTTAAGGATGCAGGTGTAACCAGCCTGCTTTCAAGAAGTTGGAGGTACTTGTGGTGTAGAAGTGTTCGTTTAGATTTTGAAGACTATGAAAGAATGCTTAAGATATTAGCACAACCAAGTCTGCGTAATCAAGAAAGGAACAGGTATATCAGTTGGATTAACCGTGTGATGTTCCACCACAAGAGCGGAATACTTGAAGACTTTAAAATCTGTTATGATTTAGACAAACATTACAAGGGCGCTTTAACTAAATGGATCGAGTTCGCTATATCAAAGAAGGTCCAAAAGCTGGAATTGAACTTGATGGAGAATGAGGATATTTTCAGCGATCCTGTAAGAAACTTTGTTTTCCCCCATAAAGTCCTGGATACAAAACCGCAGTCATTAAAGAGAAAATCTTTGAATGTTCCCCAAATGCCTTCTGCAAAGGTGATGGAGATAAATCTTCTTAAATCACTTATTTTTAAGTGTGTTAATGTCAGTGATGAAGCTATAGGAAAACTTCTTACAAGCTGTCGAGTTCTTGAACATCTTTACATATATAACTCAGGCCACATGGTGAATGTTAAGATAAGTGGACCAACCCTTGCGCTAACTAAACTCGAGATAAAATTCTGCTGTAGACTTGAATCGATTGAGATATGTGAAACAAACCTTGCTTGGTTCCAGTACTTGGGTACAGATGTAACTTTAAAACTGAACAATAATCCAATGCTTCAAACGCTTTCCTTAGGTATGGGACATTCAGGAATAGAAAATAATTTGTTTCAACAGATATCTTTTTGTATCCCTTACCTTCATGTTCTTGACTTGAGAATCTTCCGTCCAAAGGTTAGTTAAGTTTCCAATGCTTGTTTCTGTTCTTCCATTATAACATTTTTTACTGAATATTTTCATTTTCTTCCAGGAAAATATGCACCTTCTTTCTTTCCCTAAGCTGCCTAATGTGAAGAAACTATTGATGATAGTAGGAGCATGGAATGATGATAGTCTCCTTGGGTTGACTTGGTTGGTAAAAGCATGCCCAAATTTGCAAAAGTTCCGGATTCAGGTACTTAATCTCTCTCTATTAAAGAAGATATAAATTCTACAGCTAAGAGAATTTATTAAAACTTGTGAGACGAAGGTAATTAGAGGTTTTACAAAACACCATCGGATGAACCAAACCAAAAAGCACCAAACCTAACACGAACACTCTTACGCTAGATAAGACAACCTCCAAAAACTACACACTAAGCTAGCACCAAAGACAACTCCAACGACATATGAGTTAACCCTTAACTGATATCCTTATCCAAAGAAAACACTCAAAAGAGCTCCACCTCACCAATTAAATGAAGATCACTTAAATTATATGTCTTACGCCTTTGGATCAAATAATGAGGGGATCTAATATATGATTAAATCGCAGTCATGATGCTGTAGATAGACGAATTATATATGCTTCCATTGTTTTATATCTTAGAGTGCTTGGCACAGTGCAACAAAAACGAGCTTTATATATTTTCCTAAATGTTGTCAATCGAATGCCTGATCTTTTCTTTTAACGGATCCCGATCTTAGTAAGAGAGGAAAATAATTAGCTTTGCTTACTATCTATAAAAAGTTGTATATTTGGTCAAACCAGTTACTCACTCCTTCTCAAAATTATAGTCCATATTTCTATTCGATGTCCCAAAATAATTGTTTACTTCTAATTTCAACCAATTAAAAGAGAGTTTAATGGGTAGATATAATAGTTGATTGGTTAAAAAGTGTACTGGTCTCACTTTTTTCTACTCTTTGTATTTTTTTGTGTAGTGACTATAATTTTGAGACGGAGGGAGTATTTCATTACTCTATGAAACTTATGGAAATGACTAGAGTATTAATTAACCTTCACATGTTTAATTAGATCATTGAATGTTCGTGGCCGGAGAACAATTTCTTTTGTAAATGCGCAACATATATAAGCAACTAGCGATTACCTAGAGCAAGAATTAAATAATTACCGCAAGAGATAGATAACCTTGCTATCGTTCCCTAATGTGTCACGTTTCGTGCTTTTTGAACAAAAAGCTGCATCATTTCTATTTCGATCCATGTTACTATAGAGTGGTATGAACCAAGAATTCAAAACATGTTTTTTGACCTTTGAAATTCCCTGGGGATCAGTTAGCATAAGAAACAACATAGTTGAAGGTTTTGGGACAATTATATATGGTTTTTTTTAACGGCATTTTATTAGAACGAGAAAGGTCCTAGAGTGAAGGGAATTACATCAATTTAATTTAGTACAAGAACAATTCGGATAAAATATCCAATCAAACCAATTAGGTCAGTTATGTTAATTGTTAGGCATCTTCATTACCCTATTGTAGATCCTATTTAAGCTATTCAATGCTATTAATTATTTTCTTAGTACTGTAATTATCTTTTTTTATACTCCTGAGAAGCCCTTATTTACGCACTCGATTATTCTCCTTTTGTGGTCCTGGATGGTATTAAAGGCACCAATTATAATATACTTGAGATTCACTCTTATCTGCAAATTACTCATGCTGTTTGGACAATTGGCAGCTGATCTGGAGGACACCTGTTGTTACATCAAGGCTAATAAGGCACGAGGTTACATATATCCATCGACACCTGGAGGAGGTGCAGATAGGAGGGTATTATGGCCGCGTTAGTGACCTTGAACTGGCTTTGTACTTTTATGAAAATAGTGTTGCTTTGAAGAAGATTGTGGTTGATCCTACTAATCAGGTTTATAAGAGAAATCCTAATGCCGACGAAATATATCAGCAAGAGAGTTTAGCAAGATCTTCTGCACACATCCAATTGGAACCTAGAATATCTCGTGGTGTAGTGTTACAAATTCTCTAGGTTTATCGTTTGATAAGCATTTCAGCAAATTATATGTATCTAACTTCAGATGAAGTATATAACGGTTTATGCTTTTATTATAAGAACACCCTCTTTTATGCTGTATATTGAGCTTGGATGTAGTTTTGAATTCTTTGAGGTTCTCAAAAGCATTAAGCTTACAAGAATAGCAGTCATGTGGCCTCTTTGGAGTTTCTTTTGAACATCAAAAGGATGTATATAAATAGAAGATAATCCTAGCCAACTGGAAGCTCCCACGTAGTTCCCTTGTGATTTATGATCAATTAGCTCATATGAGAACGTGACGTTTTGTTTAGTCCTCTAGCTATTCGAATCTTGTAATGTCTATATGTTATGTGTAGCTAAAGTAGAAGTGTTTATGGCATGTCATAAACATAGTATTAGGCGCTTATCAAGCTCTTGCTTGAGGTTAATGTGACATTCAGCCACATTCCATTGTACTACTTTTTGGTGATTAATATACTTTACCGGTAAACTTTTACCCAAAAAAAGATTATCCTAGCTCAAACAAACAAAGAGTACGCTACATTGTAGGAGATAAACCATCACAAGGATTAGAGAACCATTCTATTCAACTAAGAGTGTTTTTTTTTGGCGAAATTTACGAAATAAACCAACTGCAAAATCACTTTTCTTGCAGAAACCGAGCCATTCTGACTTTTCCAAAATAGCCATGTTGCTCGCGTGTTTTGGAGGGCTAGCAACTTGATGAACAATTGTCACTCACTCCATGGTTTAGTCGATTTTAAAAAAAAAAATTAAAAAAAGTTGCTCGCGTGATATTTTGAGTGAGTTCCGATTTTTTAAAATCATTTGAAATAATTTGCCATGAGAAGGTAGCGAGGATACCACTACCGGATGGCAAGGTGCTTAGAATATTTTAATTTTGATAAAATTTCCGAAATTAGGGTTTTGTATATATTAGGGTTTAGATAATTTTTGCCAAATAAGGCTCGGGGCAATCTTTGAGAACGTTTTACGTTATGGATACGTTATTTGAATTTTTTGATTTTGGGTCGGTAGTGTTGTGTTTGATGAGGTCTACACAGTGAACCCAAAATTTATACGAAAATAATTCAATATGATTAAGATCTGACGTTGCAAATGTGCTAGTTGTAGTTATTGAATGTATTTTTTTAGTTAAAAATAACGATATCGGCAATCTTTGTGAACGTTTGCGCAAGCGATATTTCAAATGATTAATTTTTTTTGGGTCGGTAGTGATGTATTTGATGAGGTCTACCCAGTTAACCAAAGTTTGTTACGAAGATAATTTAATATACATAATATATGATGTTGCAAAGTGTGTCTGTTTTGATAGTTAATAGTACCATTCATTTGCATGCATAAGTCATTTCCTTGAATAGATTTGTAAAATTATGTCCCGACTCCGAATGTGCTTATCACTGCTAGAATTGCGTGATCTATAATGCGAAAACTTATACTTGAATAAAGACAAACGATAGTCATTACTAGCATTACAACAAGATATTACATGGCCAACCATATTTTTGACGATTAATGAAAAACTTGAAAACACCAAAAACAACTACAAAGATGTTATCAAACTGGTGTAAGCAATAACAAATCTACATGTCCTCTGTAGTTTGCATCAACCGTCTTTTTCTTCCTCCATACTCTTAGCAGCTCATCCCTAACGCTTTTTAGGTAACACACTTTTCCATTGCAGCCCCTGTCTGCACCAAGGGCGTACTTACCATAGTCCACAAGTGGGTGGTCCTGCAAAACCATGAGATTGTTAATTTCAACTCTTCGATTTGTAAACCTATCAGCATAGCGATGCATCATGGTTAAAATTTGATCCGCCAAAATATCTTCTTCATCAAATGCTTCTTGTAGTTTTGCAAGGACACTTAGCCTAACGTTTTCTGGGTTACTAGCCATTGTAAAGAGAAGATACAATTAAAAAGTGAATGAGGAATTATTTTGAGTATGACAGTCCCCAAGTAATGTGTTTATATATAAGCTAATGACTTGTCAGATGTTGTCATAAATCGTGTGAATTATGTAGTGAAAAAATACTGTTGTTGAGTTGTCTTATCAGTTGCAGTACAATATTATAATTGCATTGAATTGTCATTCAATATCTGTAAAAGCAATTGAAAAAGCATCTGATGTTGTCATAAATCGCATGAATTATGTAGTGAAAAAAAATACTGTTGTTGAGTTGTCTTATCAGTTGCAGTACAATATTATAATTGCATTGAATTGTCATTCAATGTCTGTAAAAGCAATTGAAAAAGCAATGAGTATGTCATAAATCGCGTGAACTATTTAGTGATAAAAATTAAAGTCGTTGAGAGTATGTCTATCAGTTCCAGTACAAAATAAGATTTGCATTGAATTGTCATTTAAAGCAACTTAAAAAGCATCTTATGTTGGCATTTAATTTTCTACTGGAAAAAACATCCAAGATTTTACCTTTATATCTTGTTGTCTATGTTGTTTCTATATTTTAACCCTTTTTTGCATAAAAAAATAATAAAAGCAAATAAAATAAAAACAGAAAAAATATATACAATAAAACAATATTGGATAGAAAAGAAAAAAAAAGAAAAAAAAATAGAATAAATATTAACAAAATAATTAATGTGTAAGCATACTTTACACTTTAAACTTCTATATAATGTACTCTTTGATGAGATCTTCAAAATAATCGTAAAAACCAGAATCTTGATTCATATGATCCATTGAATACAATAAACAACACCTAATCTAGTACATTGGCAACCTTATTATTCTGACTTAAAACAAAAAAACAACAAACAAGAACACACATGGTTGGATAGGTGTTGTTAAACAACATCATTCGAGCATCTATATTGCCCTGTAATTGTTAATGAAGTTTTGCTTTTCAGCAATGCTTTCTCATAATTCTGTCGTTGCTCTGATCAAGTTGTTTAGTGTACGCATATCCGCTTCATGTGTCATTAGTAGAGCGTGTATTCCGTAGCTATTAAGGCTCATTGTAGGCATATTCTAGAACATTGTTATTTGTATCTCACAGATACGCATTTGTTCAAAATAACATTAAGTTCCCAACATTGTATCGCTAGTATGGCCTCACTCAAGCTTACACCTTTTGCAGATTGGGAAACAATTGTTTTTAACCGTGCCATCATTGCAAATCAGCCATAAAATTTGTTAGTGGTAAGAAGAAGCGTGTTTGTGTGTGTGTGTGTGTGTGTGTGTGTGTGTGTGATTTGATTGTATTGTATATGCAAAGCTAGTTGATATAGGGGTAATAGTTTGGCTAGTAACTATCAATAGGTAGATATGAATTATGTAAATGCCAATTGTTGTCTAGATAGCGTACGAGAATTTAAAAGTGATCATAAGACATTGAATGACGTAGTCTTTATCAACTGTAACACTAAAATTATTGAATACATAGAATAATTTATGACAAAAATTCATTTTCTTATAAAATAATTTATGTCGATGATTTGAAAACGGATTCAGAGAATGATAATGATAAAGTCAATATGCCTTCGTTTCCATCACACGAGCATGCGGTCAGTTATTTTGATAATTTAGACTACTTTAAAGATTTTGAGAAAAAAATTTCAGCCATTGTTTATAATGATGCTCTAACGCCTAAATTAGATTTCTTAACTGAACCTACTATAAGTCCTCAAAATATTGATGAATTTAATTTGAAAGATGAAACATCATTTTCCGAGTGTAATGAAGAGGAACAAAACGTTTTATACTTTAATGATCTATTTCCTTTTAACGTAATTTATCCCGATGATTCAAATCGGATAAGGACAATGATGATATTAAAATCGATATTAAACAGTCTTCGGGGGGTAATGTAATAAATACCAATGATGGTGCCTATGTGAGAGTAACATTTCTACCTTAGTGCATGTTCTCGAGTGTTTTTATAGGGCGTCTGGCTTAAGAATTAATATGAGCAAGAGTAAAATTATGGGTGTTTATATGGATAGTGATAAGGTTAAGAGGGTCGCGCTGAAACTTGGGTGCCTTATTCTTAAACCTCCGTTTTTATATCTCGGTTTGATAGTGGGTGGCTCTATGTCTCGGGTGCATGCGTGGAATGACGTTGTAGAACGGGTTAAGAAACGTCTCTCTAAATAGAAGATGAAAACATTGTCAATTGAAGGTATTCTTACGTTATTAAAGTCGGTTTTAGGATCGATGCCTATTTTCCATATGTCTATATTTAAAGTCCCTTCGGGTGTGCTTCGTACGTTAGAGTCGATCCTTAGCCATTTTTTTAATGGGCATGATTCCAACAGTAAGAAAGCCTCATGGGTTAATTAGAAGAAGGTTTTAGCTCCTAAAGAAAGAGGAGGTCTTGGTGTATCAAGTTTATATGCTTTGAATAGAGGGTTAATGTTCAAATGGGTGTGGAGGTTTTATACGCAAGATTCTTCTTTATGGGCAAGGGTTATTAAGGCGATTCATGGGGATGACGGTAAAATGGGAGTGATCACGAGAGCTTATTGTTCACGAAACTAATGCCTTGTTGAATAAAGGTATTAACTTAATTAAGTTTATGCGTATTAAACTTGGGAATGGGCAAATAACATCTTTCTGGGAGGATATGTGGAGTGAAGGTGGCACGCTCAAAAATCGGTATCCGCGTATATATGCTCTTGAATCTAGTAAATCAATTACTGTTGGGATGAAAGTAGCGCAACCCAGTTTGGCTTTTTCGTTTCGTAGAGCGCCGAGAGGGGGTGTGGAACAAGAACAATTCGATGAGATTGTTGCTTTGGTGAATGATGTCATTTTAGCTCCTATATCTGACAGATGGACTTGGACGTTGGAGAGTTCGGGAGATTTTTCCGTGGCTTCGGTTAGAAAATTGATTGACGATAAATCGATTCCGGTGGTTGATTATAAAACTCGATGGATTAAATATGTGCCTATTAAGGTGAATGTTCATGCGTGGAAGGTCAAGTCTGATTCGCTGCCAACTAGGTTTAACATATCTCGTCGAGGTATTTATATTGATTCTATCATGTGTGCTATTTGTGATAAGGGGGCGGAGACGTCTAGCCATTTGTTCTTCTCGTGTTGCATGGTCAAACAAGAGCTTTCGCACAATCTCCTATGCTGGTGGGAATGTTCCTTATATGGAGTTTCGAATCATACAGATGCTTGTTGGCTTGCCTGTTGAATTTGCGTTTCCGATAAAGAAAAAAATGATGCTAAAGGGGTAGTGTTTTACGTAATGTGGTGGCACCTATGGACGTTTCGTAAAAAGACTATTTTCGAGGCTAAGGCTCCAGCGAAGGCGTTGTTTTTTGATGATGTAGTGTGTAAGTCTTATAATTGGTGTCGGTATAGATGTAAAGCGTCGTTTGCTTGAAACGATTGGCTCAAAAATCCGCATCTTATTTCTTTGTAGTTGCTAGCTTCTTGCTAGTTTATTATCAATAAAATAGTTGTTCAAAAAAAATGAGTCATCAAGGAGGTGTCGCTAATAACACTCTCGACACCTTGTCACATCACCCATCAAACTTCCTATCAACTAGTATTATATAGGGAGATGATTTGCACACTTCATAATTTGATTGACACACTCAAAAAATATGTGTTATGACTATTATACCTCTAATATTTGCACACTTTATTTAGTGATGTAAGGGCATATATGTCAAGTTACATATAATTTGAGTGTGTCAATCAATTTGTTGAGTGTGCAAATCATTTCCCTATTATATAATATAATATAATTTATTAATTCTTCGTATAAACTGCTTTGTATGTACACGTGATGAGTTTTATCATTTTACATTATATAATTACATATACTTTTACACCCGTAATAATATTTTTATTTTTTTCTTCACTTATTATCTTTCCTCATCTAAACTGTCATTTTTAACACTTATCAAGATATTGTGATTATGAAAATAAGTAAGAATAACTTGTAAAAGAATTTATCATTTCTCATATGTGAGTGCAAATTGTATTTTTCTGTATTACTTACCGACCATTTTTTTTAGCTTTAATATTTGAAATTGTGTTTTTATATTTTATTTTTTATATTATAAAATTAAATATTAGTAAAAAATGTCATAAACATTAATCTAAATTGCAAACATTAAAAGTTTAAATGAAAAACATGATACATAAAACTTTTAAAAACAAGATAATATTATATTTTTACTGAAAGTTGAAATTAAGGTTAAAATTATTATAACCCATGTTAAAATTTTTGAACAAGATCTATCAGTCAGTCAAGTGTGTGCTTGGAAAACGTCCCGAATGCATGTAGCTTTGGCCGGCAGCAATCACCATAGATTATATGTTACTATCCATTACACATGAATTTGGTTCGATATTCACTTCTTGGCTTTTTTCTATGTTTTCTTGCCGGTTTTTTTGATGATGCATTGCCGTAACAAGTATATCTATATTCGTGAAGGAAAAGTTTGTGGACTAGGATCGAACTTTAAATAAAATGCTTCACATCTTATTAATGCTAAATTTGTATGTGGATCCGAAAAGGTATGGAGTGGAGCAATATGGATAAATGATGAACCGAAAAATAATCCAGCAAGCAGCCAAGCGGAGTCTTGGTCATCGTAGTATTCAACCTGTTTACCTATATCACTCAACAACAAAGCACGCGTTAGAGGGTTCACGGGACTTTTCTCCCCGTATTACACTCCGACGCTCAAGTCAATTAACTGAATAAATATAATGTGAGGATGAGAGGTATTTTTGTGAGAGAGCGAGAAAGAGCAGATTACTTGTTTTCTTCTTCGTTCCATACCTATTTATAGAAGTAGAGATGGCAAACGATTCGTAGAAATCAAATATAATCTTTACAATATTGATCATATCTTTAAATATATTACGATTTGATTAGATCTTTTATATCTTAGATCTTCTATATCTTTAAGATTTAATATATTCTTAACATGTAGATATACATGATCTACATATGCATGTTATAATCCATCTAAAATGCATGTATGTATGACATATCTCAAGTCTGATTCCATATCTGATTGAATATCTCATATCAGATTGTGAAATTTACCAAAATGACCGACTGCAAAATTAGTTTTGTTGCAGAGACCTACACAGACATTACGAAAATAACCAAGTTGCTCGCGTGTTTTGGAGAGCTAGAAACTCGAGGAACACGTGTCACCCCTTTATAGTTTAGTCTAATTTTTTTAAAAGAAAATTTTGGAAAAAAGTTGCTCGCGTGTTTTGGAGAGTGAGAATATGAAAAAAAAAGTTGCTCGCGTGTTTTGGAGAGTGAGTTCAGTAATTTATTTTTTTTTCATTTTGATAAATTTTCAGAAATTAGGGTTTAGATATTATTTGCCAAATAAAGCTCGGGGCAATCTTTGAGAACGTTTTACGTTATGGATACGTTATTTGATTTTTTATATTTTGGGTCGGTAGTGTTGTCTTTGATGCGGTCTACACAGTGAACCAAAATTTTTTATGAAAATAATTCAATATGATTAAGATATGACGTTGCAAAATGTGTTAGTTTTAGTTATTGAATGTATTTTTTAGATCAAAATAACGATATCGGCAATCTTTGTGCACGTTTGACGCAAGCGATATTTCAAATGATAATTTTTTTTTTGGTCGGTAGTGATGTCTTTGATGAGGTCTACCTATTGAACCAAAGTTTGTTACAAAAATAATTTAATATACCTAATATATGATGTTGCAATGTGTGTCTGTTTGTGTTATTTAATTTTTTTTTCATTTCAATTGGTTAACGCGATAAGTTGAATTTTATAAAATTCAACGATAGTTAATAGTACCATTCATTGGCATGCATAAGTCATTTCCTTGAATAGATTTGTAAAATCATGTCCCGACTCCAGACCGAATATGCTAAATCACCTGCTAGAATGTCAGTGAATCTATAATACAAAAACTTATACTTGATAAAGAAAAACGATTTCTATACTAGCATTACAACAAGATATTACATGGCCAACCTTATTTTGACAATTTATAAAAACTTGAAAACAACAAAAAAACAACTACAAAGATGGTTAGCAAACTGGTGTTAAGCAATAATCAAACTACATTTCTCTGTAGTTTGCCATCAACTGTCTTTTCTCCTCCATACTCCTTAGCAGCTCATCCCTAACGCTTTTTAGGTATACACACTTTTTCATGTCAGCCCCTGTCATGCAACCAAGGGCGTACTTACCATAGTCCACAAGTGGGTGGTCTTACAAAACCATGAGATTGTTAATTTCAACTCTTCGATTTGTAAACCTATCAGCATAGCGATACATCATGGTTAAAATTTGATCCGCCAGGATATCTTCTTCATCCAATGCTTCTTGTATTTTTGCAAGGACAGTTAACCTAATGTTTTCTGGGTTACTAGCCATTGTAAAGAGAAGATATTGAGTATGACAATCCCCAAGTATGACAATCCCCAAGTAATGTGTTTATATATAAGCTAATGGCTTGTCAGATGTTGTCATAAATCGCGTGTATTATTTAGTGAAAAAAAACTGTTGTTGAGTTATCTTATCAGTTGCAGTACAATATTATAATTGCATTGAATTGTCATTCATTGTCTGTAAAAGCAATTGAAAAAGCATCTGATGTTGTCATAAATCGCTTGAAATATTTAGTGATAAAAAATAAAGTCGTTGAGTTGTCTTATCAGTTCCAGTACAATAATATATTTGCATTGAATTGTCATTTAAAGCATCTTAAAAAGCATCTGATGTTGTCATTTATTTGTCTTATTTGATACAGTAAATAGCAAATGAAATTTGAATTTCCTTTTTATATCTTGTTGTATATCGAAATTTGAATTTCCTTTTTTATATCTTGTTCTATATTTTACCATTTTTTTCATTGTAAGCATACTTTACACTTTAAACTTTTATATAACGTACTCTTTGATTAGATCTTCAAATAAATTGTAAAAACCAGAATCTTGATTCATATGATCCATTGAATACAATAAACAACACCTAATCTAGTACATTGGCAACCTTATTATTCTGACTTAAAACAAAAAAACAACAAACAAGAACACACATGGTTGGATAGGTGTTGTTAAACAACATCATTCGAGCATCTATATTGCCCTGTAATTGTTAATGAAGTTTTGCTTTTCAGCAATGCTCAATAATTCTTGTCTTGCTCTGATCAAGTTGTTTGTTGTACGCATATCCGCTTCATGTGTCATTAGTAGAGCGTGTATTCCGTAGCTATTAAGGCTCATTGTAGGCATATTCTGCAACATTGTTATTTGTATCTCACGGATACGCATTTGTTCAAAATAACAAGTTAAGTTGCCCAACATTGTATTCGCTAGTGTGGCCTCGGCTTCAAGCTCCCTTTGCAGGTTGGAAACAATTGTTTTGCGTGCATCATTGGCAGAATCAGCCATAAAATTTGTTAGTGGTAAGAAGAAGCGTGTTTGTGTGTGTGTGTGTGTGTGTGTGTGTGTGTGTGTGTGTGTGTGTGATTTGATTGTATTGTATATGCAAAGCTAGTTGATATAGGGGTAATAGTTTGGCTAGTAACTATCAATAGGTAGATATGAATTTATGTAATGCCAAATGTTGTCATAGATAGCGTACATTTAAAAGTGATCATAGACATTTGAATTGACTAGTCTTTATCAACTGTAACACTTAATTATTGAATACATAGAAAAAATTAGAAACATAATGTGTACGTTGAAAAGACATTGGTAATAGTGGATGAGTTACATGAACATTAGTACATATGTTTCTTTATATCCTGATGTTGAACTGCTTTCGTTTCCTCGATTTTTTGTTTTCGTTTCTGCATTTCATGCAGATAGCTTAGTGATTGAAATGATTTATCCGAAGAGCCTTTGTTCGATTTCAGCACCGTGCTAAGATTTATCTTTGGACATGATAACTTGGTTTCCTCGTCTTCGAAGTGTTCTTGTTCTGCCCATTCAACCATTTGGTTGAGAGTGCAACCAACCAAGTTTATCCCTGATTTGTTTTTCCAATTTTGCCGCCTTTCTAAACAAAGCACTTTGCATTTCGTAGTCTAATTCAGATTCTATTTTAAGAAATTTTTCAATCTTAGCACGTTTATCCATTGAGATGTCTATGCATTGCTCGTAAGCTTTCAGCAATTCATTTTTAGCTTCAATCTCCTCACCATATTGATGGCCTAAGTTCATAATTGCTAACTGATGAAACCAATGTCAGAGAATAGTCAACTCAATGTTTCTATATATGCAGTGATTCGTCTAATACGTTAGTGAGTTGTCAAAATCATGTCATAAATCAGTAAATACAGTGATTGAAACTATGTCAGAGGACTCGTCAAACTCAATGTTTCTATATATGCAGTGATTCGTCTAATACGTCAGTGATTAGTCAAAATCATGTCATAAATCACGTAAAATACAAAGTGATGAAACCAATGTCAGGGACTAGTCAACTCAATGTTTCTATATATGCAGTGACTCGTCTAATATGTCAGTGAGTAGTCAAAATCATGTCATAAATCACTTAAAATACAAAGTGATGAAACCAATGTCAGGGACTAGTCAACTCAATGTTTCTATATATTCAGTTAAAAATGGATTCCAACTTATACATAATCATTGAATAAAAAACACAACTTCTTCACCAAATATCAAAAATGGATGCTAGTTTTAACAACGAAAATGAAGCATGGGAATACAGTCTGAATATTGATGATTCTGATCTTCATTTAACTCATGTTGTTCGTTCCTCAAATAGCCCTCGTGTTGAACCATCTACCTCAAACCTAAATCCAGTTAGGATAACCGATCTTGCAGGTCTTGTTCAGCAAGCCAAACTGCTTAAAGAAAAGGTTTTTATTCTAAATCCAGATGGGGCTTTAATATCTACACAACAATATATGGACAAAGTTGTTGAGGATGTTGGTGACGATGATGACTTTAAGAGTGCAGCGTGGGTTAACGCCACTAACTATGTCAATACATTTGGTGGCACTGTAACTAGATGTTTGGGAGACATCGATAACTTTATAAAAAATGAAAAACTTGACCAAGTTGTTGGAATAGTGAAGTCTTGTTCACCAAATATGATTGGCGACCTAAACGTGACTCTGAAAGATCTCTCAGGTACAATACCTGAAACAATACATCACAAAGTCATTGGTAAGGGTGGTTATGGAAAGGATTTTTTTTTTTGAACGGCAACTTTATTAGAACAAAACACTAGCAAGGAGCTAGAGACAAAATTACAAAGAAATCAAATAGGGATGTTGCAACCAACTAACCCAACTAAAGTTACTTTTACATCTAGAATGACACCATGTGAAAGAGCACGACACTATATCATCAAAAAGAACATCTTTGCGAGGGACGAGAGACGAGAAGAGGACCTGATTTCGAAACCTCCAAATACTCCACCATGTTATGTAGAAAACTCCTTCAAGCAAATCTTTAACTTTAGGACTTAATCTGATAGCATTGAACCAATGAAGCCAATTGGAATACGAATCAATCGACGCCCATGCTTATATTCCACCACCAGCTGACAAGCCTACGATGTTCAGTGACCAAACTACATCAAAAACAAATGCGCTAAGTTCTTCATCTTCTGTGTGGCAAATTGACTTGAAGGTATCCGAAACCAAAAAACACCATGTGTTGCAGGTTTAACACGAGTTGGTAAACGATTCAGATGGACCTCCAATGCGAAGGACATTAAGTTTATCGGCACCATACTTAATCCCCCCCCCCCCCCCCTATCTTGTTGCGGATAGGGGCTTTTGGAAGAAAAACATCATCAAGAGATTTCGGTACGTCTTTGAAACCAAAGAGACACCTTACCCTTTAAATCCAAACCCACCTATCCTCCAACGAAGACAATCGTCCCATTCTATTGTATCTTGTAGGAGAGTTAAATTGCGAACTTTAGGACCCACTCTAACGGACGACGAAGAGTAGATGTCACAGAAGACAGTTTCACAGCCACCGAACTATCTTTATTAGTTTACAAAGCAAATAATGCGAGGAAAACAAAGCACTCATTGGGATTATCGCCGATCCAACCTCCTTCCAGAAATTAGTGCGCACCCATTACTACATAGAAGCGACAATGGATACCAATTCTACTCCTGATCTTTAGCGAATGAATTTCCCGATATTGGAGAGCCAAGTCGAATACCGAAATGGGGATAGGAAGGACTGGAACCATGCATAGACAAGATCAAACGACACCATAGGGAATTGTCCGAGAATATAAATCTCCAAACCCACTTGAAATGGGGAGCGCCCTATTTAAAGAATACAAACTAGGGGGGGGGGAGATACATAACCACACCATTTTCTGGACGCGAGAGTCGTGGTCCTTTTAATCCATGCTATTTTCCTCTCATTACATTGAGAACCATTAAAGAAGTTCCTTCGCAAGGACTCCATCGAATGAAGCACAGATTTGAGGGCTTTATAAATGGACAGATTATAGATAGGTGTCGACTAGAACACAATTTAAGGAGGTAAGCTACATTCCTACGAGAGGGTTTTGGAGTTTCAGTTGGTGAGCAGCCTTAAGACTTTCCTATGGGCTATCCTCCCAGACTGCGAAGTAGGCCAAATGCCACCCAACCATACCCTAAATATTTAAACGGGTTTTATTAGTCAAGCAACCTAGGTCACTGCCGCTCTTTGAATACTCAGAACGAAACCCAACTCACAGCAGATTACTCTTTTTATGTTGATCGAAGACTAGACAATAAGGAAAAGCAATGGAGATTATTGGTAATACCCGAAGGTTGGGAAGGTGACCATCGCTATTAAAGACCCATCGTTGCATAAAAAGGTTGAGTAAGATTTAGGTTGACATCAATTTTGATGCCTTAAACATCCCGCCTCAATGGCCTTAGAAACCAGAAGGTGGAGGGAGTCCATGTCTATAAACAGAGATTAAGGCGCTAAGGGGTCTCTTGCTTACAAACCGCAATTAAAATTGGATTTTCGGTACGAAGGGCTACCATTGAGCAGAAGCGAAGCCATACCAGAATGAAGACAACCACGAATCCATGAGCACCATTTAGGACCAAAACCAATAAGCACATCTTCTAGAAAATCCAATCGTATAGAGTCGTAAGCCTTAGCAAAGTCGACTTTAAACACCATAGCTTGTTGTTTCTTATGCTTACACCAGGAAATAAGTTCATTAATGATAAAGGGGCCATCCAAAATCTGCCTATTGGGAAGAAACGCCGTTTGTACACGATATAAGCCCAGGAATGACCGACGAAAGCCGATTGGCTAAGATTTTAGTAACAACCTTATAAAGGGACTCCCATCCAAGCTAATAGCGATAATCGTTTATCGAACTCTTAGGATCTTGATTTTTCGGGATGAGAGCAATGAATGAGAGTTGCTATCCTCTAGAAAAGTAGCTATGTTGAAAACCATTCCACCGCCTCATAAAAATCAGAACCTATACGATATCCCAGAATTTGCGAAAAAAATTCAAACGAGAACCCATCAGGGCCCGGCGATTTGTTCTCACCACAACCCCACACCGCATTACGCACTTCGTCTCTGGAAATCGGGCTCTTCAAAGTGGCCATCTGATCAGGTTGCAACTTATTAGGAAAAGTATAATTAAGTTTATACCTAGTGTCGACTGGAGCTCGAAACCGATTAGCAAAGTGAAGACGAAATTCTTCTTTAACACGACATGGGTCGTCCACCCAATCACCATCCACCATAACACCTTTAATGGCCAAATTCGCACGTTTACGATTGATGATTCCATGAAAGAACTTAGAATTTTCATCGCCCTCGATAGCCCACTGAATCTTAGCCTTTTGCATATAATCACGTGCATTAGCAGAATTTATATCGTGATGTTTTTCAGATCTATAACCGTATTGGAGAATGGATTCGTTTGTACCCCCTTGATCTAACTCTTTGTCAATATCTCACAAGATTGACGCACGCTCTCGAGGTGAAGCCAGGATTGCTTTTTGCGGATAATCATTAACCCATAACCGAAATTTTCTTTTTAAGGATTGCAATTTCTTCTTAAAATGAACCATATTTTCTATCATCATATCATGTTATTCCATGTTCCAAAAAACCTTTATCGAAATCTTGAAAATTGAGCAAGAGTGATGACCCGAAATGGAGAAGGCCTATAATCAAATCACGTCCCTAAGTAGGATAGGGAGAGATCGAGAGATGTCTATCAAGCAAATTCCCGATAGATGAGTAATTACGAGAGTAAGCCATAAGAAAACTAAAATGATCTAATTTACTCATTGTCTTGGCCGATTTAAAGAGACCAAGTTAAAATGAGTAACCTTCAACTGAATTTCAATTAGCCCCGAGTTAGATATATAACAATTGAATTCATTGGCACTTTGAACATTAAACTCCGAACCGAAACGATCCTCCACACATCTAACTTCATTGAAATCCCCCATGACCATATAATGCCCATCCCAACAGCCAATGAGATTCGAAATGTAATTCCATAGAATACGCTTACTAGCGGAGGATTGAGGAGCATAAATAGATATCATAAGTAACTTTACCTTCTTAGAGACCCATGAACCATAAAGCGCAATAAAGTTATCGAGATGTGTGATTTTTTTCTAAAATTGTTTGGATCCCAAACGACTTTAATGTCCACACCGAATTACCACGGATTCACTAATAGTACAATCGAACTTAGAATTACCCCATAACGATTTGATGTCCATATCAGAAATATGATCTGACTTCGTTTCTTGAATAGAAAGAAAATTCACCTTGTGTTTGTTGTTTAACTCCTTGATCCAATCTTTTTTGGCCTTAGATCCTAGGCCTTGAACATTTAGGGATAAACAATTCATTTGAAACCATCGCAACTCTTGAGATCTCATAATTTTATCCATGTCTTTCTTAATCCCTTCCATCGTAAAACCCAATAGCTTGATCCACCTTGATCTTGTACGTCTATAACCTCACTATTTAGTGCCGCCTACTCTTTGGTTAAGATTATCCTTTAGGACCTTGATACTTTAGTAGTGAGATTACTACTATGACGCGTGAATTTAAGACCTCCGAGTGACTGTGAAGTGGAGAGTTTTTTCTGTCTGATTTTTACACTGGTCAGCAGGTGTAAAAACCAGGTGGGACAAGGTAAAACTAGAGTCCATCCATGTTTTCTCTCCTTTTTCCCGTTATTAATATGGTTATAAAGATTAAAAGGATCACTGGAAATCTCCTTTGTTTGGTAGAAGTTCATTGGTTAAGCCTCTTGAACAAAGGGATCATCTGGTTACAAAACGTTTCGGATACGCTTCAATATCACTTTCATCTTCCAAATTCACCTTCTTACTCATATCGTCATTTTTCTCTTCCTCTTCATTAACAGAATCATCGTCAGAAACAAACTCGGCATCATTAACTCCTTTGAAGGACGGAGACCAAACGAAAAGCTCCTTAGCTCTTACAACAAAGATTTTACCACGAACAATAATCTTAAATTTTTCAAGGATGTTATCCTCTTGTTTCGTTTTAATACATATGCGCTTACGAGCGAAACAGTCGTCCTTATTATCTTCAAGTTCTAACACCTCTCCCCAACGAGATCCAATCTTAGAAAAAGTTGGACGCGACCAGGCGTGGAGAGGAACGCCCTCTATATCTATCCATACAATCCGCTCCCTAGATACAAAATCCGACTGAGCCGTGCGTAATTGACTAAACCAGGAAGCGACTCCAACGTGCTTCATAAACCTCGTTTTAGTCTCGATCGATGGCAATTCAATCATGACCCATAGACCGCCCAAGTACATAAGTCTCACATGCTGAAAGCCCTCATTCGAAAGCAAAATAAGTAGGTTGTTTATGGAGGAGAAATCCTTGACTTCCCCCAACATAAAGTTATCGAGGTCGCGTTCCACCAAACACTCATCGTCCAAAACCATAGCAGGGGATGTTGAGATATGGTTGATAGTATTTGGATTACCTTTGAGAACCGAAACAAACGACGAAGCACCATTAGCAGAGGGTCTGGAAACGGATTTAACAGTAGGTCTAGGGGCAACATTTGGCCGAGAGGAGCTAATTGGAGGACGATCATAACGAACAACATTTACGTGCAAATGCATACGCCCAATCCATAGGGTACTAGGTTCTACACAATGACGATCACTATACCTCTTAATAAAACGAACTAAAGCGAACCGATTTTCCCTAATCTCGATTGCGATTTAGGAATGAAAACATCGACGACGAGTCCCATAACCTTTGCACACCTCCCAAAATCTTTAGCAGTGGTGTTATCGGATGTTGGTAACAAAAATTGATTTGGAAATCAATCGAGTGTGGTCGGAGTTTGAACGATTTCTAGCCACCATAATGAACGAAAATAACAGAGTTTGGATTGAAGGGAGATCAAAAAAACAGGGAAAATAAAACAGGGAGAATTAAAAACAAGATCAATCGAGTCTCTATGGGTGGACACGATTGATAAGATTTGAAGGACGGTGATTAATTAGGATGGAGACGGAATTTGATGGTGGCGGCGGTGGAAGCCATGAAAGGGTTTTTTAGATTGATCTTAATTCTTGGTTATGGAAAGGATATTAATGTAGGCACTGCAATGATACTGAAAAATGTCTTTGTTTTTTCTCCTAAACCATCAAAGCATTACATTAACATAACAATGCGAAACGTGGTTGAGGTTTTTCGTAAAGATACTGTTCTTGGGAATGCCAGTGGTTAACCTTAACATTATTATGTCTATTTATTTTTCTTTAATAAACTTGTACTGCAATAAATATAATCGATTGTAATCTTTATTAATTAATGTCTACTTATTCAGAATGTATCAATGTAATTTAAAATTTTATTAAATTATAAATGTAACCCTTTCAACATACACTATAAAAAACATATACTAATCAATAACCACAATATTCAGTATCCTCACATCTACACTTATAGAACGTGTCACACATATAATATCTCATGTTATCCCAATAGACTTGGCTATCATCAACCACTGTTGGCGCTTGACCCAAACATAACTTGGTAATCAACCAACATGTTATAACTCCACAATCTTTGGCATTTTTTTGTTGAGGGACCTGGTAACCAAATAATTCATTGTAAGAGAATCGAAAATTGTGGGGTTGTTTTCCAGTTCCATTGAAGTAGCCACGCGTCTCCAATATGCTGTTAATTACGGAGGTCCAATCTCTTACTTGCTGCTCTAACATTAACATTCTGGTCTTGCTTTCCATGGAGTCAAAAACTTAAAATATTGAGTCAGCCAAGTTTATTGCTCCAGTCACCCAAAGAATTCCCCAGCGTTTATAGGCATATACACCTACAAATATTAAGCCGATAAAATAGGTCATATTCGAATTGTAAACCAATTATAAAGTTTTAACACAATAATTCAACAAAATAAGTACCGAAGGTAACACATTCCTGAGGGGAAAGGATGCACTGAAACCAACGCATGTTTCGATATTGTGTGGATCCATCAGTATCATGAAATGATTATTTTCTTGATGTAAGCATATTGTACCCGATTTAGCCAGGGTCCAATTGGCATTATCTGTCCTTTCTCTAATTAGGACCTGAATCTATGAATTCATGTGTTGATTCATAAAACATAAAGAAAATCATTATCTTTATTTGGAAATAATATTTACTAAGTAATAATATGTGTATTAATAAACTTACATCACTAGACAACCAACCCTCTGGCCAAGACTGTTCACGCTTATACGTACACAGATGCGGAACTAGTTGCGGCCAAAAAAAACTGGGAACTTTGTAACCCTTCATATAACAATCTAAATAAATATCATAGGGGTCTAAAATAAATTCCGTCATCATTACATAACCTCTCGAGAACCTCAAAAACCATGTTAAAAAACTATCTCCAAAAACATAAATTGTTTTAATAATTTTATTAGATTAAAAAAGAAACTATATCAGGACAAGAAAAACCTTATCAGGGTCCACCCACGTTTTTTATAAATTAAAATAATTATCAGTGCGGTGGGTAGCATACTGAACCTGTTACGGTTACGTCATCTCTCTCGATACATTTTCATCCGCAAAGTGTTGCACAAGATTCGTAGGTGATAATGTCGTTGGAGGGGCTTAGTGGTAGCCCTTTTTTCTTTGTTTTATCATCCTTTTTTTAGGTCAAACCCTCAGTAGTAGGATGGAAAATCTATAGGGACTCGGCATATAAATGCTTTGGTTGGGGTTTCCCTCTTGCTCGAATCAAATAAAATCTAAAATTAATAATTAATAAACAATTATTAGTTAATGATGTTTAGTAATATACAATCATACTCGTAAATAAGTACGTGATTACCGGGTCCAATATTCCAGCATCCTGACTATGAGATAGGATAGGGGGTGGCAAATTTGGAGAATAATAAGATGTCATCGGATTTTGCAAATTACTTGTACCATGCGGCGACGGGATAGGGGGTTGCGAATTTGGAGTACCCAAATACGATGGATTAGGTGTTTGCCAATTTGATGAGACAACCAATTGACTGATTTGGTGTTTGGCCAATTTGAATGGCGCTGCCATATTTATGAATGGCCTGTTGTTTGCCAACGTATGAAAAGCAGACGGAAGACCCTGTGGACAACCATAAATACATAAATATAATAATTTATTACCTTCCAACAAGGAAAAACAAAATTATTATTAGTACCTGATAGCTCTGAAATCCACTTATACCGCTTGCACCAAATTGTTGATCGGGAATGATAGGTGTTGTGTTAGCTTCTGGAACCCGTCTCGTATCCTCCATAAACCTAGTTATTTTTTCGTACATATTATTATTATTTTCCTTCATCTCCTGATACCCCCTTCTTCTGTTCCTGCAAATTCTCTATACATTTTCAGATGGAAATTCAAAATAATTGTTTTCGTGAAAGTGACAGGTATTTGTTCGTCTTCAAAAACTACGCCCGCCACAGTTAGCCCTTACCTTGAAACCCACCATCGCGATCGAGCCTCAATCCATCCGGTAACCAAGTCATCTTAAACACCGTAGTTGTCACCTATTAAAATAAAAATAAAGACATTCAATATGAATTCAAAAACATAATCAAATTTTAATAACATAACTAAGATAAAATCAAACTCATGCAACAATTTAAGGCATGTGTCCAATAAACGTATGGCTTGAAGACCAAGCAACTATTTGGGGGGGAGGAAGACGAACGATAACGTGTATTATATTCACCCGTTCGGCTCGAAAGACTCCAAGGATCCAGTCTTAAAAAAATATTTTATCTAATAAAAATTTAAAAAAATACAGAAAAATAATTGCCAAATTAATATTAAAAACTAAAATAATGACATACCTTGAACGCACCAAGCAAATCCTTCAATCAGAATAATTTTCGTATTACTTTTTATTTTGTAGAACTACTACTGGCGTATAAAAGGTTGCCAACATTACATTTGCATCCCTATAAATTCTTCTACAATTTCCGGCCAATAAACGTATGAATCCCCAAGATATTTATCCCAACCAACTCTATCATTCGCTAACCTTAATACCCATTTAGGGACAACACGTCTATCCTCGACGCCTAATAACACTAACTGCACAATGCCTACACAACATATGCTAACAACATCGTTGTCGTCTAATTTCTTAAACACATCACTCTCAATCAATAATTCAACATCTTTTCCTGTTATAGGTCCTCCATCTAAATCTGAAGAAAACACCCTACGCCTAAATGGAATTGGCTTCTTTTTGCTTTATTAAATCAAAACGAATTTTCTTACACCAAACTTTAACCCACATACTAAGCAAAAAATCTTCCTACAAATTGAATATTAAAATTATCAACTATTTGGTAACACATAGAATATTTTCATTTTTATTACCTGTTAACACGATGTTTGACCCAACATAAAATGTAATAAAATACAATTCTCAGTCCAATCATCCATATCTAAAAACAACCAAAACATGTTTGCCTAAATAACTCTACTCCTTACGTTTTAGTGCCCCTAATTAAACTTCTAATCGTTTTTATCAAAGTTAACTTACTCCTGCATGTCACAAAAACACGTGGTACCTAAAATTAAACATAACAGGGGGAGTGGGGTGAGCGTGGGGGGGGGGGGGGGGGGGGGAAAATACATAACATCAAATACAAAATACAAAATTACATAACATACAATTTTTTTTACCTCGATATCGCTCAAATCCATCTTGTTAACGTAGTAACAAAAAATCAATACTTTCACACAATCACCCGAGCAAAAAAATTAACAAAACCTCAAAAAACCACAAACCCGCCACCAAATATTTAGGATATTTCGTTCAATAAACAAATGCTCTTTGGTTTTCAATTGTTGTTTTGAATTTTAACAATTACAACCAGTATGATTTATAGGATCATATAGGATAACAATTATAAAATTTACAAAATTTGATACTATTTGAAATGACATATCTTTAGCAGGCAACAGTCATTTCGTGATAAATCAAAGTTTGCTTCCCAAAAAATCTCACTGTCCATGCAATACCTAATTATCAAAATCAAACAAAAAAAATATTAAAAAACTATACTCGCTGTCAAAAAGACGCGAGCAACTCTTTTAAATACGTGAGCAACATAAATGATTTTTAGGGCTTGTTTCTTTCCTCTGATAATAACTATGTTGGTGTATATGATCGACACGTGTTCCTTGAGTTTCTAGCTCTCCAAAACACGCGAGCAACTTGGTTATTTTCGTAATGTCAGATTGTGTAGGTCTCTGCAACAAAACTGATTTTGCAGTCGGTCGTTTTGGTAAATTTCACTAAAGAAATTCACACTAGTTGTTAAATATCTAGACTGTATTCCCATGCTTCATTTTCGTATTCCCATGCTTCATTTTCGTATTCCCATGCTTCATTTTCGTTGTTAAAACTGGCATCCATTTTTGATATTTGGTGAAGAAGTTGTGTTTTTTATTCAATGATTATGTATAAGTTGGAATACATTTTTAATTGAATATATAGAAACATTGAGTTGACTAGTCCCTGACATTGGTTTCATCACTTTGTATTTTAAGTGATTTATGACATGATTTTGACTACTCACTGACATATTAGACGAGTCACTGCATATATAGAAACATTGAGTTGACTAGTCCCTGACATTGGTTTCATCACTTTGTATTTTACGTGATTTATGACATGATTTTGACTACTCACTGACATATTAGACGAGTCACTGCATATATAGAAACATTGAGTTGACTAGTCCCTGACATTGGTTTCATCACTTTGTATTTTACGTGATTTATGACATGATTTTGACTACTCACTGACGTATTAGACGAATCACTGCATATATAGAAACATTGAGTTGACTATTCTCTGACATTGGTTTCATCACTTTGTATTTTACGTGATTTATGACATGATTTTGACAACTCACTAACTTATATGATAACTTTTACTTTTTAAGCCTATAAATATCATAATATATTGTTTATAACATATCATATACGTATACGAAAAAATTGGAAAAACAAATCAGGGATAAACTTGGTTGGTTGCAACAACTTTAAGTTATGTTTTAGTTTTACTTATGTATTTCGTTAAAATTCCGTATCGTTTTTAACGTAAGTTATGTATTGTGTTAAATTGTCGTAGCGTTATTAATCTTCTTATGTAATGGTGAATTCCGTATCGTTTTTAACGTAAGTTATGAATGAATGAGTTATGTATTATTTTGTTTTTATGATAACGACCACATGTTTTTATTCAACAAAACCATTTAATTGTAACCCAAATTGAATACATTAGAAAGCCCTAAAACTTAG
>BQNB010027267.1:0-55544 GCA_026074375.1 Tanacetum coccineum | reverse complement strand
TCAATTGCACAAGTCGTTAGGGAAACGACCCGGGTGATCATTCTTCCCGGTTAAATATACGTATTATATATTATATATATATATATCTTTTAGAGTGAGTTTTCCTTAGGGAATTTTTCTTAATTACTCTTGTGATATTATATCGTATATTTTATTAGTGTATAAAATTTACTATCACTTGTATATAGTGGAAAACTAGTCCTACTTCTATGCTAATTATTATCCACCAACTCACTTTTCTTCTTCTACGTGAGTTCACTACTTGTGGACATAGAAGATTTATATTTCATAGAAATACATAGAGAATCCTAATTCAACTACATGATGCAAAAGTTCATCACGAGCAAATTTTTGCTTTTTACTTAATTCTAGATAACCAATCAAATGGCATTTCTAGTTACTACACTATTTTCTCAAGCTTAATTTATATTCTATTTTCTATAACCTTTTTGTTTAGAAAATATTACTTGTAACATGATAACACATAATCATTTAACACTTTGCACATAATCTATATTCTAAGTAATTAGGAAAGAAGACATACCTTTGCCAATGACATATTTTCTTTAATATCTTCTAGTAAAAATGCTTTGATTGAAGGCGATTCCTTTTGGTTACTTCGTCATGAAGTTAAGAATGAATGATCTTCAATCTACTCGTCAGATTCCAAAATATGTTCACAAACATATCTACCTAGATAATGTGCCAATTCTACCATTTGGTCCTCAATGTCTCATGGGTCCGAAATTCTTAGTTTCGAACATATTTTGCATAGGTTGCATTTGATTCGGATACATATAGGGTGGACACATTCCCCATGGAGTGAAGCATGGTTGTTGTGAAAAATTCCACGTTGAATGATTGGTGTTGGGGAAATTTTTTCTACCTTGATCTCTTAGTTGTGGTGTTTTAAACTGAGGGTGAGAATTATTAGTTCTTTTTAGAGGAGGAGTTTTTTTATCTCATTTCGGGTTTAGTAAATCCGACTTCGGGTTTTAAAGAAGGTTTATAAAAAGATTTTACTTCATCGTCGCTTGCAATGGGAATTTTGGTATTGTTTATAAGTATTAATTTAGGTCTTGGGCTTGAATTTGTTCTACTAAATTTTATTTAATAGACTTAGGTTCAAGCTCTTGTGACTTTACAAAATTTACTTGTTTAGTCTCACTTGTTGATCCTTCGATAAAATTAAATCCTAGACCGGATTTATCTCCAGGTGGTTTTGAAGACTTAACATTTTCTTAAGTGAGTGACTACTATTATTGAATTGATTGAGCTTAGAGATTTCTTCCTTAAGCTTTTCATTTTCAAATTTAAGGTCTTGACATATTTTACATTCTTCATTAGCTTCTTTACCTTTTTCTAATTTAGATAATTTATTTTTTAGTTCTAGTACTTCATTTTCTAGCCGATTTTTGATTTGTTTTAGTGATTTATTTTTAACAATGATTTTTAGACCTACTTTGCATAATCGATTATATTCACTATCTAAGTCTTTTTCATCTAACGACGATAAGTCATCACTAAAAAATTTGGTTTTGAAAAGTACCTCATTAGATGCTTTAGCCATAATACATTTTTCGTCCTTAGTCTTTTCTTCTCCATCTTCATCGCTATCACTCCATGTTCCTCCAACGAAGGCTCTTTGATTATAGTTTCTTGATAGTTTTGGGCATTCTCCAATGAGATGATTTGGATCTCCACATTTAAAGCATTTTATTTCGCCTTTGCCATTCTTGTCATCTTTATTTCTTTGGGATGACTTTCTTTCATCGTGTGGTTGTCTTACAAATCTTCCTCGTCTTTTGAAAAATTTCTTGAAGTCTCTCACGACCATGGCATATTCCTCATCTTCACTATCGGAGGAATCTTTCTTTATTATCACTTCATAAACGTTTAAGTTTCCAATAAGTTCGTCGAGTGATAGTGATGTCAATTTTCTATCGACTCTTCAATAGCTGTAACCTTCGTGCGCCATTTAGGATGAAGTGCCCTAAGAAATTTTCTAACATAATTCTTGCTAGAAAAACCTTCATCAAGTGCTTTTAGACTAGTAATAATAGTGTTAAATCTAGCAAATCCATTATCTATCGATTCTTACTCTGGAATCGTAAATTGTTCATATTATTGAACAAGAAGATCTATTTTATTATCTTTGACTTGACTATTACCTTGGTGAGTGATTAATAAAGTATCCTAAATTTCTTTTGCGGTTTTGCACATAAAAATTCTTTCGTATTCTTTACGTGGCAAAGCATTATAAATTACCATTTTAGCTTCATTGTTTTTAGCACGTTTCTTTTTAAGATCATTGCTTTGTTTGTCAAATGGTACAATTTCATCCTTTTTAGTTTCGGGATTATTTTAAACGGGAGAAAAATCACCATAGGTAATAATATGCCAAATATCTAGATCTTTTGATTTCACATAAGTTTCAAATCTATTTTTCCAATAAATAAATCCATCACTTTCAAATAGTGTTGGTCTTTGCATAGATTACCCTTCTAAATATTTTTTCAATTCAATAGATTGAGTCAAGTTTAAAAATACAATTTATTTTAAAAATGTTGTTTGACATGACTTCCGATACCAATTGTGGAAAACTAAAAGAGGGGGTTGAATATTTTATCGTTTTTTAATTTAATGTATCATTTGTTTATAAAAACTTAGATTCGACTTTATGTGATCTCAATATGTGTACAATATGAACAATACAAGTAAGTAAATATTGTGCACATATTGAGATCACATAAAGTCGAATCTAAATTTTATAAACAAACAATACATTAATTTAAAAAGCGATAAACTATTCAACTCCTTTCTGGTTTTCCACAATTGATATCAGAAGCCACGTCAAACATGATTTTTAAAAATAATTGTATTTTAAAACTTGAATCGATCTATGGAATCGGAAAAATATTTAGAAGGGCAATCTAT
Organism: Tanacetum coccineum; assembly: GCA_026074375.1. Classification (NCBI taxonomy): domain Eukaryota; kingdom Viridiplantae; phylum Streptophyta; class Magnoliopsida; order Asterales; family Asteraceae; genus Tanacetum; species Tanacetum coccineum. Next base: position 52,607 of record BQNB010027267.1, on the reverse strand, counting down.
GCAAAGACCACCATTATTTGAAAGTGATAGATTTATTTATTAGAAAAATAGATTCGAAACTTATGTGAAATCAAAAGATCTAGATCTTTGGCATGTTATTACCTATGGTGATTTTCCTCCTATTCAAATTTCTTTTGTGCGGTTTTGCACATAAAAATTCTTTCTTATAATTGCGTTACTGGCAAAAGCATTATCAATTACCGATGTTTAGCTTCATTGTTTTTAGCACGTTTCTTTTTTAAGATCATTGCTTTGTTTGTCAAAGGTACAATTTCATCCTTTTTATTTCGGATTATTTTTAAACGAGAAAAATACACCATAGGTAAAACATCCGAAATATCTAGATCTTTTGATTTCACATAAGTTTCAAATCTATTTTTCCAATAAATAAATCCATCACTTTCAAATAGTGGTGGTCTTTGCATAGATTACCCTTCTAAATATTTTTTCAATTCAATAGATTGAGTCAAGTTTAAAAATACAATTTATTTTAAAAATGTTGTTTGACATGACTTCCGATACCAATTGTGGAAAACTAAAAGAGGGGGTTGAATATTTTATCGTTTTTTAATTTAATGTATCATTTGTTTATAAAAACTTAGATTCGACTTTATGTGATCTCAATATGTGTACAATATGAACAACAAGTAAGTAAATATTATGCACATATTGAGATCACATAAAGTCGAATCTAAATTTTATAAACAAACAATACATTAATTTAATAAGCGATAAACTATTCAACTCCTTTCTGGTTTTCCACAATTGATATCAGAAGCCACGTCAAACATGATTTTTAAAAATAATTGTATTTTTAAATAATCGATCTTGGAATCGGAAAAATAATTAGAAGGGCAATCTAAGCAAAGGACCACCATTATTTGAAAGTGAATAGATTTATTTATTAGAAAAAAAGATTCGAAACTAATTAAATCAAAAGATCTAGAACTTTGGCATGTTAGTTTACCTATGTTTGATTTTAACCTCCTATTCAAAATAATCCCAAAACTAAAACAGATAAAATTGTACCATTTGATAAACAAAAACGATAACTTAAAAAGAAAACTTCTAAAAATAATAAAGCAAAAATGGTGATTTATAATGCTTTTACCACTAAAGACTTAGAAAGAATTTTTATGTGTAAAACGCAAAAGATATTTGAACTTAGTTAATCACTCACCAAGTAAAGTCAAGTCAAAGATAATAAAATAGATCTCAGTTCAACAATAGAACACTTATGATTCTGGAAGATGAATCGATAGATATTGCTTTTGCTAGATTTAACACTATTATACTATCTTAAAAGCACTTGGATTGAATTTTTTCTAGCAAGAATTATTTTAGGAAATTCTTAGGGCACTACATCCCTAAATGCTGCAAAGTTACGGCTATTGAAGGAATCAAAAGATTTAACATCTCTATGACTTGATGAACTATTGAAACTGAAATTTATGAAGTAATAAATTACGAAAGATTCGGAAATGGTCCAAGGGCAAAAGAGAATAAAATAATCGTCTGCCTTGAAAGCCAAAAAGGAAACAAGTATGAAGATAGTTCGACTTCCGATAGTGATGACACGAATACGCCATGTCGGTTGTGAGACTTCACAAAATTTTTCAAAAGACGAGAAAGATTCGTAAGACAACCATATGATGAAAGAAAGTCATCCTAAAGAAACAAAGACGACAAAAATAGAAAAAGTGAAAGAAAATGCTTTAAATGTGGAGATCTAAATCATCTCATCGGAGAATCCAAAAACTAGCAAGAAACTACTATCAAAAGAGCCTTCGTTGAGGAGCATGGAGGTAATAAGCGACGAAAGATGAAGAAAAAATACTAAAGGACGAAAAATGTCTTATGCTAAAACATCTAATGAGGTACTTTCCGAAAAAGTGAAGTTAAGAAAGATAAACCGTATAATTCCGAATTCTTTAGTGATACCAATCATCGTTAGATGAAAAAACTTAGATATAATATAATAGATTATCAAATATATAAAATCATGATAATAATAATCACTAAAAAAAATAAAAAATTAATTAGAAAATGAAGTACTAGAACTAAAAAGAGTGAGGAATTTCTAGATTATAAAAGGATAAGAAGTCAATGAAGAATGTAAAATATGTCAAGACCTTAGATTTGAAAATGAAAAGCTTAAGGAGAAATTTCTAAGCTTAATCAATTTAATAATAGTAGTAAACATTTAAGAAAATTTAATTCTTCAATAACCTTCTGGAGATAAAATTGGTCCTAAATTTAATTTAACACGAAAGATCAACAAGTGATCTAGACAAGTAAATTTTATAAATTCATAATAGTTAGTTTAAAAAAACGTAGAATTAAACTCAAGGCAATAAAAAATTGTATGCTTATACACAATACAAAATACCCATGCAACGACGACGAAGTAAAACGTTTTTATAAACATTCTTTAAAACCTGAAGTTGGATTTACTAAGCCTAAAATAAGATCTAAGACTCCTCCTCAAAAAAGAACTAATATCTCTCACCCTCGGTCTAAAATACCACAACCTAGGAGAGATCAAGGTAGACAAAATTAGCCTAATAATAATAATTTAATGTGGAATTATTCACAAATCAATAAAAAAACCATACAACCAAACTCTCTCCGAGGAATATGTCCACCCTATATGTAAAAAATTATAATATTTAATTGTTAATATATAAAATTAGACTGATTAAATACTGAAATCATATGCAACATATGCAAAATATGTTCGGGACTAACAATTTTGGACCCATGAGACATTGGGGACCAAGTGGTTGAGTCGTTACAACATTTTAGTGGACTTTTCATGAACATTTTTTGGAATTCGACGAAAGAATACATTCTTAAAATCTTATGACGGGTTTACCAAAAGTTTCTCCTTCAAAGCTTGCTCACTTGAAGATGTTTGAAGAAAGAATACATTGCAGGCAAATGATGTCTTCATGTTTCAAACTCCTTAGATTTAGATTAGGTATACGATGTTTAAATTGAAATTGATATAATATGCTACTATGTAGTATATCTAAACAAATACTTTTATATTAATAGAATAAATTTTAAGGCTTGTGAAAATAATTGTATCACTAGAAATTCATTTGTTGGTTTTCTAAATTAATTAGAATTGTACATTATGAACTCGATCTCTCACGTAAGTTGAATTAAGATTCTCGACGTACCTCTATAAAATGAAATCTTTAGTCCACCATAGCGAAACCTCAACTCACGTAATGAAGAAAAGTGATTTAAGTGAAATTATTAACGTAGAAGTAGGATTGGTTTTACATCTTACGCCGGAAAGGCATGACATCAAAACACTATGGATGAAACAAACTCCCTTCGACTACGACGTCCGCCTCGTCTACACGTCTACAATAAACTACGTCTATCGGAATCCTCTCATCAAGCTCTAACTCCATTCTATTATTCTATCGTCACATATTTATCATTTCTCAAATACTACAAATCGTGACAATTAATTATTTCATCCGAAGTAATTAATTTATTCAATTGACAAGAAGTTGATTGAAAACGTCACTAAATCCTCGTTAAATCTTCTCTCGGCTTGACAACTTGATTATCTCATCCGAAGTAATCAAAGTATTTTTAATTAACGAAAGGTTAATTAAAATGTCAATTAAATTTCATCAATCATCTCTAAACCACCTCTCGATCCAAAAATCTTGACAACTTAATTGTTTCATTGGAAATTATTTAAGTTTACTTAACTTAACGAAAAGTTAATTAAAAGTGTCAAGTATTTTTCTCTCGTCTTCAACTTCATTCTTTCGACAACTAGATTATCTAAAATAATATTACTAGTAGCTCCCGACGTATTTTGATAATTGTTTATTTGCAAAACTAGTCAAAATCGAAAACAATTTTTTTTCTCAGATAGGCGGCCCCTTATAATTAAAGGGACCGGCCGTGTTAATATGGGAGGCCCCCTTATATTTAAGGGGACCGGCCTATTTAATTCGCCAAACAGTCCACTTTTTCTGCAAAACACATTACCAAACACACATTTTCGTTCACCCCTCTCCTTTCAGCCACTGTGACGAAAACACTCACCCAAAACCACCAAAATTCAAACCTTCAAATACTCATTCGATCAAAATTCGCAAGGGGCAAACACCAACAACAAGATTAACAACCTCTATTGTAAGATTTCATATACTTTTTTTTCAATTTCATCCAATTTTGCTCTTAATCAAAATTAGGTATTTTTCATAATTTTTTTTATCTTTTTAATTTTATGATTAGGTTTAGGAAATCCATAACTATATTGATTCCCATAGTCATAGGAATTCAAAGTCTTCAATAGGATTAAGTCACAAATTTTATTTTGGGTTTGAAAATTTATAAAATTGTATACATTTTTTTCGAAATTTTTTTTACTAAGAAATTTCAAAACAAAATTTTATACATTGTTGATTCATGCCAAAAACAAGTTAAAATGATTATCGAAACATACATACCTAAATGCTTATTTTTCGAACCAATGGATAAAGTTTTATAAATGTAAAGGGGTGTTTGGTTCGTTTCTTAGGATTGGTTTTTTAGAGTCGAAATGACCAGCATTATATTTTTGTCACTTGTATAAACACATAACTAACTTGTATGAGTCATCAAGATATATATTTCATATATATATTGATACATTTTATAAAAAGTATAAAATAAAGGGGTGTTTGGTTTAACGTTTTAAATCATAATATTGAGTCAAAACAAACACCATTTAATTCTTGTCAAGTCAAAGATAATAAACTAATAGTTGTCAACAAAATATACAACTTAACGTATATCTCTCGATAATTTTAGTCAAGTCTTGTATTGATAAGGGAGTGTTTGGGTCATTTCCTAGATGTTAAAATATATAATTAATATATATTCTTTGACACCCTAGATTAAGTCAAAAATAAATTAAGGAACATATGGATTACTTCTTAGGTTTTTATTTTTAGAATCGAAGTAATCATTGTCCCACATTTGTTGTTTTTCAAAAAAAATTATTATTTTTATTTTTTTAAAATTTATTTCGTTGTTGTCTTGTTTACGTAATAAACATGCCTCGAGCAATTGTTGGTGACACCTCATGTACTAAATAATATATTCCTGTAACACCCCCAAAATCCGTACTGCAACGGAAGGGTAATATTGGGGTGCGACGTCAAGGCACAAGAAGTAAAGTAAGCAAGAGCCCACGAGAAAATACCTCAAAATAGACGTTTTAGAATGATAAATGGTTTCACATTGTGACATATTTAAAATATTAATTTACAAACCAGTCCCCTACATTTTAATAAAACATTTAATAAAACATAATGTTTTCAAAAGGAGTTTTATCGAATGTCTAAAATGTAGAGTCTCCGAAATACATATCCGTGTGGCTTCTCTCCGAGCAACATACCTGAAAGACCTGAGATTACATGCAAAAAAAGTCAACAATAATGTTGAGTGAATTCATAGGTTTTAACCATAAAGCAGTGATTAAGTAAATCGAGTAATGTTATTGAATTCAAGTATAGTGCTCCAACGAGCAATTAAGTAGATCGCAAGATTTAAGTAGTGTAGAAAAGAGAAACGAATTCACCAAGTCTAAAAGAAATATGTATTATTGCATCTAAGCTCATGGCACTCAAAACTGACAGTATATATCAATAATGATATATAAGATAATAATGGCCCCCTGTAGGTAATTGCCATATACCTAGAGTTACAAATATAGTGCGCTTGGTTACCTATATGGCTAACACAAACGGGATTCGTCAATCCTGATAGGCCTATCCACAATATTCGCGTTCACACACAAGTGATTAATGGTCCATGATGTGGGGGACTTATGGCATGAAGGGACTTAGACACAAGCAATAATATATTCAGGAAAGCATACAGTTTTAAAATACTTGCGTTCAAAAGTTAAAACATAACATGTAATCTCCCCCGGAGTTTATAAAATAGTAAATGAGTCAAAGTGGGGCTATGAACTCACCTCGTTATATAGTTATCAACTTTCACCACAAAAATTATCATCGTAAGTATTATTGTAATATTACTGTATGTTTATACTTCAACCATGCTCCATCTTCATACTAAATTTATGTTGTTTATTATTTCTATATAAGCCAACCGTAGTTTGTCTTGAAATCTTGAATATGTTTCACTTTCTTGTATGTTTTCACGTAGCCTTTGCACACTTTATTATCATTTACTTTGTGACTTAATAAAAGAAGGCTATGAAATTCTATTTATGTTGATCCCAATGAACAGATATTCTTAGCTTGTTAAAGCTTAGTTAACCTGGATAAATCCAAACTAACTATAAGAGAAACTATGATTGTGAATACTACAAGTTATGTGGAATCTAACTTGTACTACTAAGAAGAACAATAAATACTAAACTTTGAATATATTGATTGCTAATATTCTGCCTATGTTACATAATAACTAACTATGAGATATGAATTATATATATTTCTCTAACTATGCCGTAAGGTTCCTTTTATACACTAAGGAAACCCTAGTGGGCTTACAAAACGCATACAATGATAATGCATATCTATTCCTAATTTAATTCATGCATATCATAATAGCAGTACTAACTATATAAGACTAACAACACTAACTATTAACTAACAGTACTAACTATACTAGCAGTACTAACAATGTACTGGCAATACTAACTAATATAAATAACAGTACTAACTACTTAGTCTCTTTTCTTTAATCTTTAGCAGCAGCATCAACTCTGAACCAGTAGTAGTAAATTAGCACCAGCAGTAGTAACTCAGAATTCTCAACAATCCTCCCCTAAACTTGATATTTACTTGTCAATCATCAAGTTTCTTGAATGTAAGCTCCATAAACACCAGAAGGATGTATCCAAACACTTTACTACTCTTCAAACAATGATTTGATGACCTTGATAAGCTCAACTGCCATAGTACTTTCTTCTTCAGCTTCTAACTGCAAGTTCAACATCTTCTACAGTAATTCCTTGACCAGAGGGTACTTCTTCTCCACTAGCATATTAATTTCCATGGGTTTACCATCCATAAACAGAGTGTGAACTCCACAACTTTCATACAATTTCCATCTCAGCAATTTCCAATCTAGTTGATTCATCCATAGTTCATCTTTTTCATCTAGGTCAAATATCATCCTTAGATCTCCCCAAAGCAACAAATCATGTCCTTCAAGAGGATGATCTTGAAACCTTTCTTGAACAACTTGTATAGATCATTCAAGTCTTGCCTGTCAAGTCTTCTTAAGAAAGCTTGTGTGTCTCCATGATAGATTGAACTTCCATCAGCTCTGGTTAATTTGTAAACATACATGTCTTTTTCTTCCATCTTTCCCAACAACTGATATTCCTAATTCACAATAGGAAATTTTATGGATAGTGGCTCATAGTTCACTTCAATGTCATCATTAGAAATTATCTTTAAACTTAACCTAAGTTCTTCCTTCTCCTTCTCATACTCTGTTGCTTCTTCTTCTGTAACATCCTTTGCAGATTTCATCACTTTTGGTTTCTTGGGTGACTTCTATGTTGCATATGATCCTGCAACCCCCAATCTAAATCAAATTCAAACGCGATCTAAACCCTAACGAATACATCCATATGATCCTAATTAAACCCTAATCATTATAACATGTTTATTATATCATTAATTACATATGTTATGAAACTCTAATTTATCCATCATAATAATTTGTTACATGATTTAAAGAATGATTAAACAAAAGCTTAATTGAACATACCTAAACCTTGAATCTTGAAACACTAAACCACCAACTTGTTCTTGATAAAAAAAAATCTTTTTTTTTCTTCTTGATGAGGATTTTGGCTGGGAACACAAAAATACAAGGGGAGGAAGGTTTTTGGTATTTATAGGCTTTACAATGAGGTTTTGGATAAATATCTTTTACCAATTTTAATTAGAGTAGGATTTGTTTTCCTTTTTTTCTTCCTTTCTTTTTGGCCGATTTCCCCTTTATATATTTATTTATTTATTTATTTATTAATTAATTAATTATTTGCATTACCTTAAGTTTTTATAAAAACCTTAGCTTACTTGCGCATAACTTTTTGCTTAAACGCAATTTACTAGACTTTTAAAAATAAATAACTTTTTATTTTTATTAATCCTAACTTTCCAAAAATAGAAATTTTATTTCTTTCATATTCTAACTACTAGAACCTAATCTTATCCTAATATTACTAACACAAAAATACATATACGTATAATTACTTACACAATTAACGCGAAACCGCTTCAATCACCAAAATCATTTCCTTGTCACTAAAAGTGAACGAAATGAACTCCACAAAATCCAACACAAATCCAATCCCAATGAGACGATCACGCTAAATGGATTGATTATCAAATCTCACATATCCCACACAACACACATAAACACGTGTAAACACATATAACACATAACCCACTCATTGCAACAGATACATAAGTCAACATTAATAGTTTGACAACCTGGTCAAGTCATGGTTGTCACATCCTGTTTGGATGCATCCTCATCATCTAAATCATCATCAAAAGACTCAACCTGCATGTATATCCTCCTTGTTGGGTGTGAGATACTTAACTTCCTCTGTCTTTCTAATTTCTTGACTCTTTTCTTTAGTTTGAGGATCTCCATGGCTTGAGCATCCTTCTCTTTCTCTAAGTCAAGCACCTGTTTTGACAATTTTGTACACATAGCCATCAATTCTTCCAGTTTTAATCTACCCTCATCACTTCCAGGTGTGTAACCTCCTGGGAGAGGTGAATCATGGGGTGTAGGTGGTACAATATCCATCAATTCAAAAGTATGTTCCATCCTACCCTCCCTACTTCTAGATGTGTGACCTTCTGGGAGAGGTGGTTCATTAGGCTGTTTAAGTACTCTCTCATACCTTGTCTGAGCAGGAGTACCCCCTATGGTTTCTTGGCGCCTAGGACTGCCACATGTATCCATTCCTTGAGGAATGTCAACATTAGGCATTGTCGTGGTTTGGGTCCTAATTATGTTATCATTGTCCTGTGCTGCAACTAAGCTAGCATTAGTAGTAATAGCCCTTTCCACACTGTTACCCACTCCTTATGGACAACCTCATCTGCTCCAAGGTCTAGAGGCACACTAGTATGAGGTAACTTAGTGACCTTTTTTGCTCTCCTATGTTTTTGTGTCTTTCTATGTTTTCTTTGATATATAGATGGAGATGGGAGTATTTGCTCAAAGGTAGCTTCAGTCTGAGGGTCATGGAAAACTGTGTTTCAGTTTGAAGTAGTTTAGTTTGAGGTTCTGAAACATTTGGTTGTGAGGTAAAGGGTATGGGTTGTGGTTCAGAGGGTGTTACTGAACTTTCACCCTCAGGTGCTTGGTTTTGCACCAACATAGATTCAAAAAGTAGAGTAACTTTTCCTGAAAAACTTTTACTTTGCCTTGCCATATTTGAGAAAACCTTTTTAATGTATGGCTTGTGGTTGTTTCATAAGTATCATTAAAAGGTTCTGGTAAATCTTTAAGCTGGTTATTCAAAAAGAGTTGTAAAAACCTTGGATACATTAAAAACTTCTTTGGATCCAAGTTCCTTAACATACCATCAAAAATCAATTTAGAAAAATTAAGTTTTTGACCCTTAGCCAAACCTATAACTTCTTGAAAGCCAAATTGGTGAAAACTCATTCTAAGCCAGTTGATTTGAACTTAAACACTGAAGGATGTATGTAACAGGAATTTCCATTATGGAGATAAAGACCTTTTTTGAAAAGAAGTTTTGTTGAAACTGTTCATTGACCCCCATCACTGCAAGTTTTCAAAATTTCATCATTTGTTAGGCAAAGGTAATACCAACCACATCATCAAAGAGAAGAATCATTTCTCACTGGATGACTACATATCACTACTTCTACTGCCATTGGCCATTCAACTATGACATGTATTTGCTTCACTAATTGACTGTTTTGGAATTGGCAGTAATGCAAAAAACTGTTTCAATATAAGGAGTCATAGATAGGGGACTTACAAGTGATGAGCATAATTGATCGATACATGTAGAGAGGAAGTCCACTATCTGATGAAAATCTGCATTCTCATCACTCTTTCCAAATACGCGACATGTTATTTTGGTTTTAGCCATAGTCAAAGATCAGCCATGAATAATTGAATTTTGGTCGGTTGAAAAATCGATTAGGGTTTTGATAATTAAGAGCAATTGTTAAGTTGTGAAAGATAATGTTTGATTAATATGATTATAAAAGCACTCAAAAAACTTAATAAACGATAGCCCGTATAATTTGTCAAAAATTATACCCTTGAATATTATTTTTTTTTTTAATAACCGGTAAACTTTAGCCCACTAATTTTATGGCCAGTCATACTAAGTTTTGTACAAGCGTAACTAACTTTTGCACTTATAGTTTTTGGCAAACTACCAGCCATCAACGGATTTGAGAATTATTTACCAGTCGCCGTTTGCCCTAGAATATCCAATTCTTTCTTGTCTGTTAGACATGGTGAATTGATGACCATTTGTTATGTGGTAAAAACCAACATGTGAAACATCAGCAGTATTAACAAAGTCACCAGCATTCACACCAAACCAACATATCCATTATTAATCAAATAACCTTAAGATAGAATTAACTCCATTTCATCACTTAGCAGACTCTTCACAGCTCATTCTTCTGGCACTCTATTACTAAGCATCCAAGATGTATAATCCGCTTGTCACTTATACATATAGTTCCTATAGCCTTCCCCTCAAACCAGTGCTTCTATTTGTAAAATCAGCTATGCCGAATAACACAAAAACAAAGCAACACAAGAATTAGAGCAAATAGTATTTACCTTTTTCTCCAATAACTATACAACAACATGCCTCTATTCATCAAAAGTACACTAGAAATTACTAGATCGACATGTTAGAATTCATGAAGATCCATATTTATGCATATCCCATGAATAAAAGTTAAAAAACTGTTATCTAAACAAATAAACCTTCCGGCATCAACAATACTTTTAGAGATTAAGTAATTCACCAATGCTAGCAATCAAAAAGTTAAACTTGCAAACATCAAAGCCTTTTGTTGAGCAAGGTCCTGCAACATTGTGGTCTATGTGAATATTGATCACTTGAATCAACTTCTTCTCATAAATATCTCTGATGAAATGGTGTCTAATCTCTATGTGCTTGGTTTTAGAGTGAAACACTAATTTCTACAAACAAAAATGGTGCTTTCATTATACAATGTAAATCTTAGTGTTCATGAATTTGAATCCATAATCAAGCATTTGATTTGAATCTATAACACAGTCCAACAGCAATTAGCAGGGTCAGCAACATAACTCTTTCTTCAGGTAGAAGAATTGGCTACTGTGACTAGAGGTAAAAATAAAGTTTTGACTATGTGGTAATAGTCTGCTTCTATATTGCCATTAAGAAATCAACCTCTTTGCCAATAAATTAACAACACTCCTATTGTGTATTACTAATTGTCAATACTGAGCACTCAAGCATAATCACTATCAGAAAAAGCTTCCAAGTCAAATGGTAAATCTCTAGGATACCAAATCTCCAGCATACCAAAGACTAGCTCTAGCATAATCACTATTAGAAAAGGCCTCTTCTCATAAGAATCTCTGATGAAATGGTGCCTTATTTTAATGTGCTTGGTTTTAGAATGAAACACTAGATTCTTTACAATACAAATGGTGCTTTTATTATCAATGTAAATCTTGGTGTTCATAAAATTAAACCCATAATCAAGCATCTAATTTTGGATCTACAACACCTGTCCACAACAATTTGCAGCAGCAACATGCTCTGCTTCAGTAGTGGAGTTGGCAACTATAGTTTGTTTTTTACATTGCCCCGAAATTAACCTTTTTCCAAGAATTTACCAAACATCATTTGTTGCGATTTCCTGTCAAGAGCTAGGCGTGGGGGCGCAGAGCGGGATAAGTGGGGCGAATTAGCAGAAAAAAGGGATTCCCAAGTAGAGAGAGTGTGTGGGGGAGGGTGAGAGGTGGATCTCTCATATATCTTTACGAGGAAAGGGGCAAATGATAAAATTATATGAAACACAAAAACTATATCTGCGTTTTTTTATGTTGTACGTTTTCTAAATGGTCAACCAATGATAAACCAAAATCCTAAACAAAATTTAAAATTCAAAATTCAAATTCATAACATAATGATATACCAAAAGTCTAAAACTTTTGTTTTTCATTTAGGCATATCACCAAATAGTTGGTATACATATAACTTCATAACTTACATGGATTTCTATTTGATTGCTGAAATCATGATTTTTTTTGTCAACAAAATTTGAATCCAGCCTTTTACGTTTCTGAAAAATTAGCATGGTTCATCAAATAACAAAAAGATTATAAGAAGTCAATTAGAAATTATCATCACCAAAAAGGCAAAACCTATTAATCAATATGCTAATCAAGATAGTGAAATCAAATTCGAAATTGTAGATCAAGAACGAAACTTAAAACCTAGTCAATAACCGATTATAAGTTAATATGAAACAACCCCTACAGTTTAACCTAAAACATCAAAAACACACAAACACATAATCAGACATACAATTCTAAACCTTGAAAATAAATTTCTAAACATGTATTTGAATGTACTTAGTATATACATGGTTGAGGTGCAGCTTATTTATGGTGTAAACATCAAACGCAGCTGCATAGTACCAACAGATTCAAACAAAGAATCGTATAGCCTATTACATCAAACACATCATCCTTTTAACACAAAACATAATTCAAACAGAGATGAAACACATATTTGTTTGTGAATCGTTTGTATAAACATGAAACACAAAATTGACTTACCTTATAAATAAAATCCACAATTATAGGGTTAACATGAAACCTGCAATTTTTGTTCTTGAGATTTGATTAGTGTTGGGAATTAAAGATTCCTTGATGCTGTTTGAATTAAATGAAACAAGAGGGACTAAAGCGACATAATGAAAATTCTACAAAAGATAGAAGATTGTAGAAGATATGATCAAAGATATGAAGATCATGATTGATATTCAAATGATTTAGTTTCCTTATACTTATGGAAAGCATTAATAAGTATTAAATATGACGAGGAGGTTACAAAGTTTATTAGGAAAGCATTAAAATGTATTAATGTAGATTACATAGGAAAGTATTAAATGTGTTGTAACCTACTAGGACTCCTTGGACTATAAAAGGAGGTCCTAGGTTGTAGAGAAAAGACATCAATCTCTACACAATCATCATATACACGTTTTACTCATAGTTAGTTATAGCTTCAAGGTTGTAAACCCTATCACTATTAAGAGTGATCGTATTAATATATTGAAGCTGTAACGTTTGGTTAATTGTTATTATTCTTCTTAGTATCACAACCTAGTTTCTGCATAGTTTGTGATATTCTCAATCAAAGTTTCTACCATAGTTGTCGTGGATTTATCCAATATAACTAAACCTTATATCAGCTAAGGAGTTAAAGATCTATTCAGAACAGGATCAACAAGTGGTATCAGAGCTGGTTGAGAAGCTTTGAATAAGAAGAACATATTTTCTACACACAAGATTTGTTTGTCGAAGAAGAGATGGCCTACAGCTCAAGTTCTTCAAATGCTAATTCTAAGGTACATACTTGTTCTACTGAATGTGAGCAATCATATGCTAATCTTAAAAAATTATATGATACTCAAAGGGAACAACTTGGTGATGCTAGTATAGAAATTCAAGCCTATACTCAAGCTTTAAAAAAGGTAGAGGCTCAATTAGTTGCTCATCAGAAAAATCAACTTTGGTATGAGGAAAAGATTAGATTTATGAAAATTGATTTAGATGACAAAACTGATGTACTCACATACCATAAAAAACTATTAGCAGAAGCTGTAAAAGAAAAAGAAGAATTAAAAACCAAATTAGAATCATTTGAAACTTCTTCTAAAAGTCTTAATACACTGCTTAATAGTCAATTGAGTGCTAATGATAAAGCTGGTTTTGGGCATAATGGTGCAAAAGAGTCTAAAGTAAGTGAAACAATTACTAGTGTGTCTAAAGTTGAAACAAGTAATTCTGAAACTAGTAATGATAAAGTGGAAATGCCTAAAATTAAAACTGTTAGGATGAGTGAACCCATCATTGAGGAATGGGAATCTGACAGTGAAGATGATGAGATTGTGGTCAAACCTAAGGAAGTAACAAAAACAGTCAAACCTAGCTTTGAAAAGATTGAATCTGTTAATGCTAGGAATGAAACTGTTAGGCAAGCAGAAAACCCTAGGAAAAACAATAAGAGTCCTAGAGGAAATAAAAGAAACTGGAATGGTATGATGACTCAGAAATTAGGTGAAAATTTTGAGTTTAACAATAAGGCTTGCTATGTATGTGGTAGTTTTGATCACCTGCACTATACCTGTAAACACAAGAGAAAGATTAATGATCAAAAACAGGTTAAACCAGTGTGGAACAACTCAAAGAGGGTGAATCACCAGAACTTTGGTAGATTTTCTCACCCCAATCCTAAAAGTAACATAGTTTCACAAGCAGTACTAACTAAGTCAGTCCTAGTATCACTTAATACTGCCAAATCAGTTAGTACTGCTCAATCCAGAAAAACAATGAATGGTGCTATGCCAACAACATACTCTTATTATAAAGCATATTCATCTGTTAAAAGACCCTTTAACAAGAAAACAGCAAACTACAACAGATATTTCTACAAAAGAGTTAATACTGTTAAGAGTAAAAGGGTTAATACCGCTAGGCCAAAAGCAGAGGTTAATACTGTTAAGGCTTCAGCTAGCTGGGTTTGGAAACCAAAACATAAAGAATTAGACCATGTTTCCAAATCAAATAGTGCATCAAAGACCCTTACAAGATATGATTATGTTGATGCACTAGGAAGATTCAAGTCTGTACTGGCTTGGGATTTCAAAAGACACTAATCTTATTATCCAGTGTACAAGAAAATTCATAAATGGGAAGTGATGTTTATGAATTGTTGTGGTTGGTATTTTTTTTTGCTTTGTGGACTAACTTTTTGCAGGAAAAGCAAATAAATGTGTTAGATGGAAAAGATAGTTGGTGTCGTTCATATTGTTGCTGCTGTATGTTTTGAGATATTCAAGATATCTAGGGTTTATACAAGGTTTTTGAAGAAACCCTAAAACCCTAATTCTCAAGAAATCGATTTATGGTTAAAGTTTTATGGGGTTTTGGAATTAAATGGCTATAACAATCTTTATGATCGTCCTCTCTATCTGTTTTCGGTATGCAATACGATCTTCAAGCATTGTTACAATCTTTTAAAGGGTTTCTTTTTGATCCGTTGTGTTCTAACTGATCAAACCCTAGTCGTTTAGGGTTTGTGTATTCTTCTTTTTGGATCTGGTTGATTGTTCTTGATGATGGATTCGGCTTCTATGGTATATAATTCTGATCATCATCATTCAGTAAGGGTTAGCAGGGTTATGCTCGTCAATGATCCAATATAGATGATCACAAGATCATCATTATTTTCTTGTTCATTGATTTTATGATCTGTTCATGACCTTTTATGAAGATGAAGTCATGTGTGTATGCTCGATGACGATTGTGGATGCTGGAAAAAGGACGAAGCCGCAAACTCTAGTTTCATATTAGGGTTCTTAACTGATGTGATGTTCGTTTAATGAAGGAATAAGAGAAGTCATCTTTGGTTTTGAATCATGCATAATTTAGATGTGTAGTGCCTGTTTCGTTTGCTGAAACAACAGCAGTAGCAAGGGATGATGTGTGTTCATACGTGATGTTTGTGGGATATTGAAACCCTAATCCCTATACGAATTCTTATATATTAATCACGTATGTGCTGCCAGTCAACATGATTGGCTCAAAGTGAGATATGCTGCTCGGACTTAAAGATATTAAGGGTGCTTTGTGTTTAGTACTGCCAGAAGAATTAACTTAGTACTGCTCGCTGTTGGTTAGTACTGCCAGAATTGCAACAGCTTGGTGACGCCCCCGGTTTGCAACCACCAGATGATCATTTTTCGTTCCACTACATGGAACAAGAACTTATATTTGTGATTTTGCAAAGTTCGCATACCTTGTCGCAAGCATTAAAGAGTCTTCGACGATGTCGTCACTAAACGAGCTCCAAACCAGAAAGCCTCAAAACATTATCGGGCAATACTACCTGCGAAATCGGTCATTACGAATCACATGCACGAGTCCGTCCATTTAGATCTCTCGGTCCCAACACCTTTAAACATTACAATCACCCTTACTGATTCTTTTAGGTATCTACCATTTTTAATCTGAGCTTTGTAAGTCCGATCTTTTTCATCGTCGACAGAAACACCGCAAAAGATGCGGAACCGACCTTTGATCTCCGGATGAAATACTTACAAATTTATATATTTATGCTCAAATGCTTTATCCTCTTAATATCCCGCGCCCGGTGTTCTGACTACCCTCTTGTTCGCAAACTTCCCGGTAACACGGTAACACAACCCCAGGAGACCACTTGTTATTTCAAACACAAGTATAGCCTCGGACGTCTCTTTTAATAGTTCTCTGGATCTCTAATCTCAAGCTCCACCACTATTACCGGTGCTAAAATTCAGGAATCATCTTCCCGTCCGGAAAAAACGCTTGCCGCACGCGTCATCTAAATTTGGACATCCACTGCTTTATATGTTAATGTCTGAATGCGCTGCTCGATTTTAGGAGTTTAAGTCCGTTAACAAATGAACAAACCGCGGCACCTGGTTGCTTAATCTGCTGGTCGTTTTAATCCTTATTAGCCACTACTAAAAAATACTTTTTAGCGAGTCCGTAACTCGGAGTACGGTCAATTTACCGGGAAAACCCTTTACCCAAAAAAATAACTCAGAATACGGTCTATAATTGATTTCTTTCCGTCATCGCTTGTGACTATGGGCATGGAGCCTGGGGTCCTTTTTTGCCTCTAACTCACTTAAAGTAAAGTACATAACCGTGTTGCCTAGAATATAGTGTGGGACTTTGGGTGACAAAAACTTTCAAAGCAAGTTTCTACAAATGATACACATGCCACGTGATATAATTTATTTTCATATCTAAATTTGATTGAAATCCCTTTGTTATGTGCGAATAACAATACTAGTCCTTTCATAGCAATGACAATTGTAGTTTTTCGCTTAAACGTCACAGAGTACTTCACGTTATTATTCGGTTTTTAATATCCGCGCATGTTATAATGTGATCTATGAAGTTCGGACATCACACATTAAAAAGTATTTTTCATGCCCCGTATCTCAAACATCCTACTAACACATTTTTGTTAATAATTGAAATGAGATAGTTTTTTTGCTATATAAGTTTAACGCTACTAACAAAATATAGCATCATTAAACTTGGGGGGCTATAATGGTATGATAACACCATTGACTATATCTTATTTGATATTGGCTCGACATTTATTTTAACACACGTGAAATACTACTTTACTCTGTTTATAAAGTATATGTGTAAATGTCTTTTATGAGGCATAAGGATGAGTACCCACATAATTGACTCACACGGGGAATAGGCAAAGACCAACCCCGTGAGGACGGATAACCTCAAAATTAATCCAACCACGGAAGTACATTCTCCGTTGATCTTAAGACGGATGTAATATTCGCATCAGGACGGGTAACCTAACAATTAAACCAGCCACGGAAGTACATTATCCGTTGGTCTTAAGACGGATATAATATTCGCATCAGGATGGGTAACCTAACAATTAACCCAGCCACGAAAGTACATTCTTCGTTGGTCTTAAGACGGATATAATATTCGCACCATGACGGGTAACCTCAAAATTAACCTAATCAGCCATGAAAGTACATTCTTCGTTGGTCTTAAGACGGATATAATATTCACACCATGACGGGTAACCTCAAAATTAACCCAACCACGAAACTACATTCTCCGTTGGTCTTAAGACGGATATAATATTTGCACCAGGATGGGTAACCTCAAAATTAACCCAACCACGAAAGTACATTCTTCGTTGGTTTTAAGACAGATGTGATATCTGCACTATTGTTCGTATCTTAAAAATGATGGAAACAATAAGCTCATACAAGTTGATAAAAGATGGTCACATGTTGCCCCTTCCATCACACAACATATAGAGAGCATATCCATCCTCATAAATCCTTCTCATCATCCTCTCATAAGAGATGAACAAGAAAGGTACCTGGCCAATGCTAGTGTTACCCAGACTATAGAAAAATCATTCTTCTTACGGGGTCCTTACCGTTCAAACACGAGAAACCAAGCATCTGAGCACCATCACCCAACACATGTATATGGGTGCAGCCTAGAATGAGCATGATTTGCACGGTCCAACACTAATGGTGTATGGTCCAAAAAGAAAAAAAAGACAGCTCTTGACAAAGTATATGTCTGGCATAACATGATCAAAACCATATCGTACTAGACTAGGGGACATGTAGACGTATAGGCCGGAATAGGCTGGACTCCCTCCCTTCCGCGGCTAGACTCCTTCCTTTCGGTGGCTGGACTCCTTCCCTTCCGCGGCTGGACTCCATCCCTTTCGCGGCTAGACTTCTTATTTTCCGCAACTGGACTCCTTCCCTTTCGCGGCTGGACTTCCTTGGTTGGACCTTCCCTTCTGCGGCTGGACTCGAGTCAGTTCGGGATAAACATGACAATACACATATAACCAAAGAGGAAAGGAATAAGATCTTGATCGAAGTGACACCCATCTAAAAGAGGTAAGTTTGACTGCTTAATTAGTAAGCTAACTTGGTCATTACTTATTGGATAAAAAGGTGTCTCACATCTTATTGTCCAATGGTAAATCAATCTAAGGCACTATAAATACCCATGTATCTATTCATTAAACGTAAGTTATCATCTTTTATACTTCACTACTTACACACACATCATACATATGATATTATGTTAAACCCTTTACAACAAGGTTCTGACTTGACTATCGGAGGGTGGTTCCCGAGGCTCCGACCTCGGGTCCCGTTTCATAACGCTTCAAATATACATAAATTATCCCTCGAAAATACATGAAATATATATGTTAACGCATGAAATATTGCAAAGTTTGGTTGTTTGTTGTGTAATATTCATTTCAGGACCAAGAATGAAGAAAAGGACTAAACGTGCAAAGAAATTCCGTTAAATACACTAACGATCATTATGAGAAGGATCTAGAAGAGAATCTAAGGGAGAGTTAATGAACGAGGCAGAAGTGCGGTGCACAATCCTTATTGTACGGTGTAACTTCATAGTGAAGTAAATGCAAATTAATTACACACCAAGTGCGGCACACAATTTCTCAAGTGCGGCGCACTTCACCTGCAGTTACTAAAAAATCATTATGAAGACAATTATTGTGCATCCTTTGGCTTGCCACTTCCCACAACTAAAGTCTCATCCTTCAACTACAAATAGAGGACGAAATTTGCATCTCAAATCATCCAAATCATCACTTCTCAATCACATTACACTTTATCTTATAGTTAGGAATTAGTTTTAGTGGAATTATTAAAGAATCACTTTATTCTTTATCACATTCCAGGTTATAATCAAAAGAGGATAATATTTGATCTCAGAAGATTATGCTAAGGAGTTGTTATAGTTTTAGAGTATGAATTTCCGGGTTGTTTAGAATCATTGTTCGAAGGAGAAAAACTCTTGAGAATCAATATAATTGCTATTAGAAATTGTATAAAACATGTTTTCTCCCCTCCTAATGTTATGTTTTCTGAATCTAACATGCTTATTAAAGTTTTTTTTAATCCTCCATCAATATTGAGTAAGTTTATTCAGGTTTTTTGGATATTATGGAGTAACATGGATTAATTTGGGATGACTAATGATATTTGGTTAAGTGATAAATATGAACTTGATATTTAGATATTTGGATTATCGATCATCCATTTTGACACATCACTTATTCGGGAATAGGTCAAAAGGCTCCGACTTTGTGTTTGATTCCTAGTTGTTTGTCTATGACAACTCTGTATTAGCTTCGTGAGGATTAGCTAATAACATGCTCATCATCCCAAATATATGAATGTTTAATGCTCAACCTCATGTCTAACAAACTTGTTGATACTAAGTTTCATATTGTTATTTCTAAACGGAACTAATCTAAAGCATTTTTCAATTATTAAGATTAAAGGCCGAAAGGATTCTTGTTATGTTAAATAGACAATCTCTTGATTAAACTACCCTTCATTCTTTTGATTATACTAAATTTCATGAACTTATCATCATCCTGAGTTATCCTCCATTACTCTTGTCTCCCAAATAAACATTGTTTTATTATCTTGAAGTTGTGTTATCAATTATCTTTAGATCGTGACAGTCTATTAGATAACCCTTTTGTAATATAATCGACCCTTTCTAAGAATAACCAATCCCGTGGAACGATCTGGTCTTACCCTAAACCTATACTATAAACGGGGGTTTATACTTTACCCGTATGTTAGTTGGAAATTGGATAAAACTAGAATTATAAATTTAAAGCTTTTATAACACATCAAAGTTTTTGGCGCCGCTGCCGGGGATTGATTTCATTCTTGAGTTAGTCTTTATTATATTAGAAACTAAAATTTTCAAAATCGTTGTACAGTTTTCTGGAAAACTGAACCCATTTTACACAGAAAGTGCGCCGCACATAACCATTGTGCGTCGGTTTTTCTGCAAATTACATAAGTACGCCGTAATTTTACCAAGTACGCCGCACTTCTTGCCCCTTTTACAAACAGAACCAGTTTTTCAAAGGAAAAGAACATCAAAACCAAAAACCCCAAACCCATAAACTGTAAATTGACCATTTGAAAATGTAGAATTTATTCCTTGTGTTCATAATAGTCAAAATCTTGTATTATCATAATTCGTACATTAAAATGAGAAAAATTAAAAAGAACTATTTGATAGCTTGCTTGCTTAAATTTCTAAATGCCTGTATATGTCTTTTATTTGCTAAGTGTTGCTTATTTTACTTTGACTTATTACACTATAGATATAAAAATGAAAATTTCAAAAGAATTAAAGAATTTTATATAATGATCAATGTGCTTAAAAACTTAATATTTGCTATGTTTAATAGATATTTAGGAAATAATAAAAATAAGAAACATAAAAAATACTAAAATTAAAAATTTTAAAAGTCTTAAAACTCAAAAAGTACGCCGCACTTTTTATGAAGTGCGCCGCACTTTCCTAGCTGAAACTAAACATAATGCTTGTTTTTTCATTTTTGAACGAGAATTGCTTGAATTTAAAAATGTTATATGTTTATTGATAAAGTGTAAATATAAAAAGGTATTGTTACTTGTTTTAACTAACCCACTAATGGTTGTTTTAATGTTGTCTTATTCTATAAAAGTTATGGATCCCAATTCGAGTCTTGGAAAAATTTGCTTAGGAGAAAACGTTGTTGAAATTTCAAGTGACAAAATTGAAGGATTTGGAGACTGGAACTCTCCATATTTTCAAGACACTGCTAACAGTGGACAAATGAAGGAAACGAAGGCTAGGGTTTTTTACCAGATGGATACCGAAGAAGTTAGCGATAGATTCATGGCTTCTTGTTTTGTCAATGGGCTGGAGGCTTATGATGGTGAGATTAATCTTGGAGTAGAAGAGAACATGATCTCAAACGAATATGCATTAAAGTTATGCCTGGAACATGAAGTTAAAAGAGGAAACAAAGTGGTTAAGAAGGAACTCATTGTTTCACTAAAAGGTGAAATCGATTTTGTGAAGTTCATTATCAACCCAGAAGAAGATGATGTTGAACCTGGGGTGATTTTCAGAAGATCATTCCTACGTACGACCAAAGCAATTACTAATTTCGGGGCTGGAACTGTCACAATATACCCTGATATTGATCCATTCTTGGAAGAAACTGAAGAAGAAGAAAAGAGTTTCGATGATTAGGACCATCTACTTGATTTTAACTTAGATGATGTACCACTGTTGGGTGAAGAAGAACTTCCGCCATTTGTATGCAAAATAGGAAAGAGTAGCCGTAATAAAAATCTGGCAATGGAAAACCTTAACTTTTTCTATCAAGATATAAGAACATCTTCATCAGCTGGTGGTCATTTAACTCAAGAAGAAGCAGCAAAAGAAGCATTGGCAATCAGAATAAGCTGAAAGTTTGCTTTATTAGAGGAAGAAAGGCCTATAATCGAGACAATGGCTTATCATGACAAATACAAGAAAATTCTTGATGAAATTTAGAAAGACAAGGTAGAGTTAGATGGAAAGATTGTAAAAGAAGAAGAGGAAGTAGTAAAAAGGATTAAAGGTGAGGCGTTAAAATAAAAAGACGACCCCGGAGCATTCATATATCCCATCAGATTGGAGGGACAGATTAACGAAAATGCGTTTGCAGATACTGGGTCAGATATAAATACCATGCCTTACCAGATCTATGAACAGTTAGGAAGAGAGGAAATGAAGAAGGTTGATAAAAGAATCACGATGATAAATCATACTCAGGCAGAAGCTATAGGGATACTCACAAACGTTCTTTGTCAGGTAAGGGTTACTACCTTAATTGCTAAGTTTCTAATCTTAGATATTCCAATCGACCGTGATTCACCAATACCAATCGACCGTGATTCACCAATAGTAGTCGGTCGGGGATTCCTACGTACGATTGGTGGCATAGTCAATACTCCATAGAGACTTTTCTCGACTTTTGATGGATTTTGTCACCAAACCTTCCGTGCTGCAAGATCAGATGTTATGAGAAACGCAGAAAGTGATAGTGATGACAAGGAAGAGTATCATATTAAGAGGAATAAGTTTGGAGCACCGATATATGGACCGAAGCCTGCACCGTACTTGAACTGTAACGATCCAGCTGAGCGATCATTAGCTATACAAACCGTAACTAACCCATTCCGGAAAATTAGTGTTTGGAAGAAGGCGGTTAGTTTCCTTGGCTCATTACCAGTACCATCAAAGCACGTTAACTGGAAACCTGATTATAAAGGTTCTTATACTAAAGAAGAAGAAGTAACAGGACAATAGCGTACTGAGAAAAGTGTTAAGATTGATTTAAGCTCAACTAGGATTAGTTTTACAGATAATATTGAATGCACAGCGGAATAATAAGAAAGCAATATTATCAAACAAGGTTTTCTTCATTGAACGTTTCCCTATTACCCCAACTATAACTTAGGGCTACACCAACTACTATGGCGTACTAACTAACTAACTAACTAACTAACTATCTATGGTGTACACACACACACACACACACACACACCTTTACTATTCGACTCTCATCAGTCGATGTTTCTATGGATCTCAAAAACTACACGCCTATGATCTCTTTATATAGGGAGAGATCATGGCTTACAAAGGAAGTAAATCAATAGATAAGGAAACTATTTAAATCATATTAAATCAAATTAAATCACATTAAATACTTTCCTAGTCTTTATCTTGTAAATCTTTGACCAAATCTTCATTAATTCTTCAAAATCTTCCATCTTTGTAGAATTACATAGTTGCCAATTTAGTCCTTTTGTTTCATTCTTTTATTTATTTTGTCTCATCAAATCAAGAATCCCAACATTGGTGATGCTACTGAACCCATTCGAGAAGTCATTACTTCTGCTATGGCCGAGGTATGATTTCACTTTGTTTTATTTTATTTTCTTTATTTTCTAAAATGTTCAAAATAAATTAAATTATGTTATAATTCTATGATTGGCAGAAAGCAAGGACAACAATGAAATGGGCTGCAATGAGGTCGTCTATTGCTCTTGGACATATTTTTTGGTTAGATCGTATATATTTTAATATATATTCATAATTAGTTATAATGTTCGTTGCATCGGTAAATGGCTAACTTTACATTAACAGTCGCCCACTAACTTTAGCACTCATGGCTTACACTTCTCAAGTTTACTACAAGGTATCTCCGATCAAACTGTCCACATCTTATTTTGGAAAACTGTAAAATTCTTACAGAACCAGAAAATATAACAACTGTTTAAAAGACTTAAGGACATCTAAGTTAAATTCTATTGCTTATAAAACAGGTTTAGAGTCTAGAAGCCAGACATCTATTTATAAGAAAATAGTCTGTTTAAAGGAAGATATCAGGTCTTAAAACGAGATAAAAATGTACTTTCCATGACAATTCAGTTATTTGAGGTTATCAACGTAACATTGTGTCTTATATACCAAATTTCTTATACTTTCTTCAAAAAGATCAAGGTCCCATTTCTTTGACCTATTTGTCCAAGCCACCCGTATCTTTGTAGTTAGGGTCGAAATTATCCCATCCTTTAAAGGTAACCAAACTGTTGCGCAATAATCCGTTTCATCAGTCATCATCATCCACACAATCACAACATCACAGATCATCATAGAAAAACCAAATTCCAACAATCCAAATTAACCCAAATCATCCATCACATCACACAACATCAAGCACAATCATCAAATCAATCAACTCACAAGTCAATCAGACAAAAGAAACCAGTCAATCAAAAGGCAAATCAAATCAACAAATTCACTAAACAACAAATTCACAAACACAAAGAACCAATACAAAAATTCATCAACATCAAAAACAATCACAATCAACAAATCAAGATCATTCAAAAACCAAAAACAATCAAACAACCAATCCTCAACAATTCAGACATCAAAAACATCCACAAAAATCAAATCAACAACCCAAAAAAATTCACATTCAAAATCATCATCCAAAATCATCACATCAAAGTACACGAAATCAACTCAAAAATTGTACCAAACTTCTACATTAACATGAACAACACATCACAACATTCAATCACATCCACAATCATCAAGCCAAACATCAATCAACATCACCAATCAACAGACAATAACATCACATACAATCAGAAACAACAACATCATCATCAAATCTCATTCAATTTCGTTAAATAAACCTATCCAACACACAATTCAGTCACAAAAAACAAACACACATTCACACATCAACACCAAATCACAAAATCAACATACAACAAACAATTTACTATCAAATCAAGTACTAACAAATCAACATCCAAGCATTCTCTCGTCATGATCTTGGATCATAACAAAACAAAAACACATCACAACATCACATCCTCAATCACACGTCACAACAAATCACATCAAAACACAAGTCATCACATACTTGAACAACCACGTGACAGTGTGAGATTACTGCAAATCACATTTAAGAAGAAGAGAATCCTTACAGAGCTAGGATGAAGTTGGAACTGCTCCAAAACAAAAAGAGTGAAATTTAGCTAACCGTAGAGAAAAACTAACAATCATCTAAAAGTTCAAGCTAACTAATAGACTGTTAGATATTGATAAGTGGCAAAACAGTTAGGGTATAATGCATTCCACCTCCCTATAACATCTAAACTTTATCTCCAAAACCTAAAATTTGTTATTCTCTGGTCTAGAAGAGTTTGTAAATGAGCCTATAGTTAGTGAGCCTACAATTAAAAAGCCTATAGTTGAGACTAGTGAAGCTAAGACTAGTAAAGTAAAGCCTAAGGTTGTTAGGAAGAATAATGGTGCTCCAATTATTAAGGATTAGGTGTCTGATAGTGAGGAAGAAGATGTGCCTCAGGCTAAGATAGAGAAGAAAATTGTGAAACCTAGTTTTGTTAAAATATAGTTTGTTAAATCTAAAGAGCAAGTAAAATCTCCTAGGAAAACAACTGTTAAACAATGTAATAAAAATAGGCTGAACACATATAGTCCTAGAGGAAGCCAAAGAAACGAGAATAATATGATGTCTTAAAAACCGAGTAGTAATTTTGAGATGATTAACAAAGCTTGCTATGTGTGTGAACGTTTTGATCACCTGTAGTATGATACGCGATAATCGGAATGATCAGCGTATATATAACCGACCGATATAAAGAAAATAATATGACGTCATAAGATAGACGTATAAGAACAAAATAATAACCAAGAATTATATTTTCATTATTAATATAATAGCCATAAGAATGCAAAAGGGAGCATATAAGTTACCTGGGAGCAAGCGCACACGGATATCGGATAATGATGAAGGACTCTTAAAATTTTTCGAAAAACGGTTATAGTCTAGGGTTTTGAAAACGACCTAGTTCGCTATAACGAGTGCTCTGATACCACTCTGTAACACCCCCATAAAATCACAACGCAACGGCGGAATACCACTTTGGGGTGTTACTTCATAGTATAAAGTACAAGTTACAGAAAACGACCTCAAAAGAAACGTTAATAAAATGTCACATTCGATTAAAATATCAAAGTAAAATCATGTCCCAATAATTTATGATTTAACAAGATTACAAGATTTCAATCGTGACTCATTGTGTATATTTAAGGAAAAATAGTTATCGAATGTGAAGAAAATTGAGTCCTTGAGTTTTGTTGATATCCACGCGTCTCGAATGCTCCCAATGCTTGTTAGGAAATATTGTAAAGTACTGTTGGCAGATAACAAAGTACTGTTAGTGATATTAAAGTACTGTTCGTTATGTTAAAGTACTGTTAGTTATAGAGAAATACTGTTAGCAATATCAAAGTACTGCTTATAACAAGTTTTAGAGTTTTAGAAGGATTGTACTATGAGAAGATAAGCATGGCAGGTTGTAAGCCCAATAGGGTTAATCCTTGATGTCTATAAAAGGACCCCTTGGAAGGCATAGTTGGATACGAAAAAAACAAGTACGAGTCTTAGAAAAAGTGTTAGCGATTAGTATTATTAGTGTTTAGGAATCTGCAAAGTTAGGCAGGTTCAAGGTGTGATAATAAAAGTAATCTTTTGATTATTGCTGTGTGTTCTTCTTAATATTATCAATTAGATTCCGCATAGTTGATAGTATTCAGTGTCAGCGTTTCATAGTTATTATCTTGGATTTATTCAAGGTAGTAATATCCTTTACAAGTTAAAGGTTCAACATATTAGAGTACATCGATCCTACAAGTGGTATCAGAGCTTGTGAGGAAACTCTGATTAAGAAGAACTTTGAACATCCGATATCTTTGCAAAACACTAAAGATGTCTGAAGCTGAAAACCACCCTCCTGCCTCATCTGTCACTGCACTACGAATTCCAATCATCAAGAAGGGTGAGTATGACCTATGGTGCATGAAGATGAGACAGTATATTGCAATTACTGATCATATTCTATGGGATATAATCACCAATGGTGACCAGGCTACAACAGAACCAGCTTCTTCCTCAGGTCAACCTTCTGCACCGAAAACTTCAATTGTTGTCAATGCAAGGAGAAACAATGAGAAAGCTCTCAACATATTGCTCTCTGCAATACCAGATAGACATCTCTTGAGCTTCCATGATGCTCAAGATGCCAAGAGTTTGTGGGCTGCTATAAAAGCAAGATTTGGAGGTAATAAGGAATCTAAGAAGATGCAGAAGAATCTCTTGAAACAACAGTTTGAGACCTTTGTTGTTGGAGCCAGAGAAGAGCTAGACTCAGCATACGACAGATTCCAGAACATTATTAGTATGCTAGAGTTGTATGATGCTAAGGTATCCTGTGAAGATGCTAATTTAAAATTTCTCAGAAGTCTACCATCTGTGTGGCATGTGGTTGCTACAATGATTAGAGGACAACCTGGATTAGATGAATTGGACTTTGATGATCTTTATAACAACCTGAAGGTGTATGAGCATGAGTTGAAGGGTGCTTCAAGTTCTAATTCACAAAGTATTACTTTTATGTCTGCTGAAATCAAAGGCAGTACTTCTAGACAAAGTACTGCTAATGATAATTCTGAAATCATCACCAAAGGGTATGCTCAGGCTTCATCAAGCAAGTTGAAAGAAACTCTCAACTCTTCTTTCAACTCAGATGAAATCATATGTTCTTTCTTTGCTCAACAAGCTTCTATGCCTGAAACTCATAATGATGAAGACTTGCTGCAAATTGATGATGATGCTATGGAAGAAATTAACATCAGATGGCAAGTAGCAATGATAACTGCAAGAATAAGAAAGTTCATGAGAAAGACAGGAAGACCCATCGACCTCAAGCCTAAAAATGGAATCACCTTTGACAAGTCAAAGATTGAATGCTTTAACTGTCAGAAGTTGGGTCACCTTGTTAGGGAATGCAAGTTTGCTAAATATCAGGTAAACAGAGCAAATGGAAGTAAGGAAAAGAGAATTGTGCCCATTGAAGATTCAAACTCAAAAGCTTTGGTAGCAAAAGACAGCCAAGGTGAAATTGACTGGACCAAGGAATTTGATGATGATCCTGTGACTTTTGCTATGGTGGCACTGAATGGAATTGAAGAAGATGATTGGAGCATAGAGATTGATGCAGACCATGTGGATCTTGGACAAGATGGACTTGGAGTTTTTGACTGGAGCGAAGAAGCTGATAATGCACCAGTTGCTCTTGCTTTGATGGCTACAAGCTCAACCGATTCTTCTAACTCAGAGGTACCCTACTGTTCTAATTGCAGTAAATCTTATAAAAAATTGTTGAATGATTATCAAACTGAAAAAGATAATTTTCAAAGAGCTAGGTTAGAAATTCAGGGATATCAATTGAGCTTAGAATCATTAGAGGTCATAATTAGAACACATGAAAAGAATGAATACGCATGGGGTGATAAATATGAACAGATGGAGTATGATTTAAAAATGAGGGATTGGAAATTAGGCGAAAAACAAAAAGAATTGGATAATGTCATAAAAGAAAGGGATGAATTGAAAGAAAAACTTGAAAAATGGAGCAATGCTACTCTATTGCAAACTGAAATCCTGAACAAACAAAAAGTTTTGTCTGATAAAACATGTATAGGATTTGGAGTTGAATATAGTAGTAGTGAGGAAAGTAACAATTCATCTGGGGATGAAACTTTGACTGGTCCTTTGTATGAAAATTTCAAAAGAGAAAAGGCATACAAAGCAGTACCTCCACCCACAGGTACAATTATACCAAGAGCTTGGTATGAAACCTTGTTAACTTATTTGTTAGACAATGGGTTTTAGAGAGGAAAGATAGACAAGACTTTATTTACCAGAAGTGACAAAGGTAATATTCTGTTAGTTCAAGTGTATGTAGATGATATCATATTTGGCTCTACAAAGAAGTCATTATGCACAGAGTTTGAGAAGATGATGCATAAGAAGCTTCAGATGAGTTCTATGGGTGAACTCACATTCTTTTTAGGACTGCAAGTAAAGCAGAAGGAAGATGGGATTTTTATTAGTTAAGATAAGTATATGACTGAGATTTTGAAGAAATTTGGTTTTACTGATGTCAAGACAACAAGCACACCTATAGAAACTCAAAAGCCTTTGCTTAAGGATGAAGATGTTGAAGAAGTAGATGTTCATTTATACAGGTCAATGATTGGTTCATTGATGTATCTTACTTCTTCAAGGCCCTGATATTATGTTTGCAGTGTGTGCATGTGCAAGATACCAAGTCAACCTAAAAGTGTCACATCTTCATGTTGTGAAAAGAATTTTTAGATACTTAAAAGGTTAACCTAAATTAGGCCTTTGGTATCCAAAAGATTCACCTTTTGATTTGGTAGCATACACTGATAGTGATTATGCTGGAGCAAACTTGGATAGGAAGTTTACAACAAGAGGTTGTCAATTTCTTAGGTGTAGATTGATTTCATGGCAGTGCAAGAAGCAAACTGTGGTTGCTAATTCCACAACAAAGGCTGAATATGTAGCTGCTTTAAGTTGATGTTACCAAGTGCTTTGGATTCAAAATCAATTGCTTGATTATGGGTATAACTTTATGCATACAAATATCTATATTGATAATGAGAGTACTATATGCATAGTTAAGAACCTTGTTTTTTCATTATAAAACAAATCACATTGAGATTAGACATCACTTTATCAGAGATTCCAATGAAAAGAAGCTAATTTAGATGATCAAGATTCATACTGACAAGAATGTTGCAGATTTTCTTACAAAAGCATTTGATGTAAGTAGATTTCAATATCTGATTGCACATGAAGTACCGTCACTCAACAGTATGTAGTGCATTTTACCAAAATACTGCTAGACCAAATGTATGTATCAAAAGCAGTACTTTCACAAAGTACTGCTAGGCCATATTTCCCAAGACCAGTGTTTAGCACAAGTACTGGTAGACCTTATTATCCAAGAATGGATAATGTAAGACCAAGAGCTTCAAGCTCTTCACCACCCACAGGGTTTTTCAATACAAGAACTGTTGACAGACCAAAAAGCCCAAAGCCAATTATAAAATCTAAATGGGTTAAGAAAGAAAGTACTGCTGGGACACAAGCAGTACTTCCACAGACTAAGGGTGAAAAAGGGAGTGTTGTGACAAGTCCAACACAAACATGGAGACCAAAGGGGGCTTATCTAGATCATAGGCACAAGAATAATGGATCTTACACACTCAAGAAATTTGAGTATGTAACTCCATTAGGGGAATTCAAGTCAGTAATGACTTGGGTTCCTAAGAGAGTTTAACTCCTTTAATTGTGTGTGCAGGGCAATCCAGAAGAGGAACTAAAAGATCATGCTATTATTGATAGTGGTTGCTCTGGAAGTATGACAGGAGACAAGGACAAACTCTCAGATTTCAAGGATTACAAAGGAGGTTATGTAGCTTTTGGTAATGATCCTAAAGGAGGAAGAATCACAGGAAAGGGAACCATCAAGACATCATGCATAGATTTTGAGAATGTCAGCTATGTGAAGGAACTCAAATTCAATCTCCTATCTGTCTCTCAGATCTGTGACAAAAAGCATAATGTTCTCTTTACTGATTCTGAGTGTCTAATTCTATCACCAGAATTTAAGATTGTTGATGAAAACCTTGTGCTTCTTAAAGCTCCTAGAAAGAATGATGTATACAGTCTGAATCTCAAAAGTATCATTCCTTCTGGAGGAGTAACATGTTGAGTTACAAAAGCATCTGAAGATGAAGCTATTTTGTAGCACAGAAGATTGGAGCACGTGAACTTCAAGAATATCAACAAATTGGCTAAGAGCAATCTGGTCAGTGGTTTACCTTCTAAGACATTCAAACATGATCATTCATGTCTGGCTTGTAGAAAAGGTAAACAACATAAGGCTTCTTGCAAGAAGCTTGAGGAGAAAACAGTTAGAGAACCCTTAGAGTTGCTCCATATGGATTTATTTAGACCTGTTTTAGTAGAAAGTTTGAACAGGAAAAAGTGCTGCTTAGTGGTAACTAATGATTGCAGTAGATTTAGCTGGGTGTTTTTCTTGGTCTACAAAGATGAGACATATGACATACTTCATGATTTGATTGTGGGCTTAGAAAACAAGCTAAGACAAAAAGTGAAGACTATCAGGTGTGACCATAGGACATAGTTCAAAAATAAGTTGATGATTGAATTTTGTGCCAAGAAAGGAATCCAAAGAGAGTACAGTATTGCAAGGACTCCACAGCAAAATGGTGTTGCTGAGAGAAAGAATAGGACTCTTATTGAGGCAGCTAGAACCATGCTTGCAGATTCACTTCTACCAATTCAATTCTGGGCTGAAGCAGTACATACTGCTTGTTAAGTACTAAACAGGGTATTGGTGACTAAACCTTAAATGAAGACTCCCTATGAGTTGTTAATGGGAAAATCTCCTAACATCAGCTTCATGAAACCATTTAGATGTCCTTTGACTATATTGAATACCTTGGATTATTTGGGTAAATTTGAAGGAAAATCAGAAGAAGGATATATGTTGGGTTACTCTACTAACAGTGTTTGACCAACATGCTCATACTTTTTGCAGTATTCTTGAAGCTTTAATCAGAGTTAGCGGAAGTCTTTGTCTTTAAATCTTAAGCTTTCTAGATAGTATGTCTTCGTAGATTGAGCATTTGAATGGGATTGTGGTTGTCGTAACCGCGTTGACTGGCAGGTTTACGTTAGTGTGTATAAGAGAAAATTGATTTGAAAATTCAATGACGTGTCACTCGTTAAAGAGTTTTTGTAACACATCGAGAGTGTCATGTTTTTATCAAAATTCATCAACCGTCAATTCATTTACTGGACCAAATCGATATCCAGTTGTCACAAGTTTGGTTCATATAGAATCTCGCAAGTCACCTACCAAGAGCTTGTTTGATGCTGGCTCAAGCAGGATTTCCATCTTCATTGTGAATACATTAGTATCACTCGGATGTTCTGGCAAATATCACAATGATATTGCGTAGGACTCTTGTTAACAGCTTGTGAACTTGATGATGTTCAACAAGTGTTTGAAATGGAATGTGTCCTAACGAGATTTTGATTGATCTCTTGGCTCTAGACTCGATTAGTGCATTTTGGTTTTAGTACTCGGAGGCTGGAGCAGATTGCCACCTATTCAATATCAACAATCTCGGAGTGAGATGTCAATAGATAACGTGTGTATCTCCGTGACAAATGAGACAAGTTTCTGTTGAGAGAAACCCGAATGGCTGAGAAGGTTGTGCAATTGCCTTCACTGGGTCCATGATGTCGTTTTCCAATGTCAGCAATCACTTGTGGATTCTGACAGCATATGTATATGTCCGGTTTTGCCTTAAGTTGTGTGGAGGGCTTCTTTCTTTAGACCTTTATCAATTACATTTCTTTTTCTTTCTTCAACGCCTTCAATGCATACAAGAAGTCATTACTATACAACCTTGTTGTGATTGTTCCAGTGTTAACTCATGTCTTAGTCGGCATTATTCCATATACATTTCAGCTCCAATCCATACCTTAGGACTGCTATTTCTAACTTTGGATTATCCTTGGGTAGATCCTTTCGGTTCTGGTTGGATCTGGGATTGATCCTAACCTAACCACCTTTATGACTTCTGATCGTCGTGAATATTAAGCTGTTGTTCGGGTATAAAGATCGAAACCATAAAACCTTTTTCTTCAGCACATTGAG
The DNA here is from genome assembly GCA_026074375.1 of Tanacetum coccineum. Taxonomy (NCBI): domain Eukaryota; kingdom Viridiplantae; phylum Streptophyta; class Magnoliopsida; order Asterales; family Asteraceae; genus Tanacetum; species Tanacetum coccineum. The sequence continues at coordinate 19,677 of BQNB010027267.1, read as the reverse complement.
TCGAATAGATCAAAGTTTAAATACTTTTTCTCCCCTTATTTAAATAATAAACACTTAGTTTTTGAATACCTTGTGATTAAAATATGTCTTGAAAAATCTGTGGGGAGAAATATGGTCAACATGAATGGTTTGGAACATTATGATATTGTTTTGAATACATAAGAATGGTCGTTGATGATGTATCCAAGACATTAACACTTTGTTTTCAAAAAAACTCCCCCTCAAAAATAGGACCAATTGAGAAATTGTTGTCTTTTAAAAACATTGTGAGGGATGGAGTGTTGAACACACAATTTTGAAAGATTATGATTTGTCATCGAGAAATTCTTGAAAAATTGTGTTCAACTTTTTGAAAAACCAGATGTTAGAGGACTTCTCTTCTAACGGTAAGGGTAAGCGCACTAAAACGTACACTATCCTTTTTCTTGAGCTAAAAACATTGAATGTCTTGTAAGAACAGCTCAAGACCGAGAAACGTTAATTTTCTCGTTGTGATATAAATATAAAACCTTCCTTTATTTAAAGTCCGGGTTATGTACTGACATTTGCACATAAGCCATTTAGAAAATTAGAAATGACATGTTTTGAAACTATTTGCAAACTCTCGCTCGAACTTCATTTACACACCCGTGTCAATGTTAATCGACATTTCTAAGCACGTAAATGTTATCGATTCCAAGAGACATGTCGAGAAGATTCTTTTTGGAAATTTTCTGATTTTCTGATTTTGTATTTTCTTTTTGAAGTTTTATATTTTTGTATTTTGCTTTTCTCAAAAATATGTACATTGTGATGTTTGATGATGATATCAAGCAGATATTTGTTCAGGACCTCCAGTTCCCGCTGGAGTCCCAAACATCTATACCAATCCTTCTGACAAGATACTTTAACCGATTCCTCAGGAAGGGCTCTTTTTGTTGTAAACATGTCAGCTAATTGGTATTCAGTTTTCTGACAAAATTATAATTTCAATTATACCATTTCAACTGTCCTTTATGAAATGATACCGAGTATGGATGTGCTTTGTTCGCGAATGTTGTACGGGGTTGCATGATATTGCTATGGCTGACTGAGAGTCGCAGTACAATGGTATTTTGTTGTAGTTGAAGCCATAATCTTGAAGCTGTGTCCTCATCCACATTACTTGAGCACAACTTGCAGATAACGCCACGTACTCTGCCTCTGCTGAAGACATTGCAGTGCAGTTCTGTTTCTTTGCATCAAAAAAAAAAAAAATCTTACATGCTTTTCACCAAGAACTGTATCCCTTCCAGAAGTGCTTTTACGGTATCAAGGAATCCGGCATGTTCAGCGTCTAAAATGCTGTTAGTTCAAAGCCAGAATCTTTGGATACAAGAGTCCATGTGAATGGTACATTTAGGTATTTTATAAGATTCTTTTAACTCCTTGAGGTTGCTTTGAGTGGTCGTGCTTGATATAGTGTACAATAGCATAACTGCTTGACTAAAGTCTGGTCTACTAGATGTCAAGTACATGAGTGGACCCGATTTTACTTACGATAATCAGATTGGTCTACGGTTCTCCATCAAATATACATCTAGTTTGGGTTTTGTAGCCAATGGTGTACAAGGAGTGACAGTTGTCCATATATGCTTTTGCTGAATTTCTTAAAGCGTACTTTGGCCTGATTGATAAAATAATACCTTTTGGGGACTGGTGGATCTGATGTCATAAAAGAAATTTCATCTCCCCCATTTAAGGACATTTCAAATCTACCGTTACATTAACTTTCAAATCTTTTTGTATATTTAGGGTGTAGACCCAAAAATTTATATCATACAACGTAAATCTGTCACAAGTAGAAATATCCTCCCCGTATTTTATCTTGATTAAAGTTGTCAATTGTACCTTTAGTAAAGCCTTTTGGGACATCAGGAAGTTTGATAGTTCATCGTGCCTGGCTCTTGGAGCTTGCTTTAATCCATCACATAGCGTTACTTAGAAGGTAGACTTTTTCTGATGATCTGGATCAACGAACCATTCTGGATGAGCAACATAACCTCCTCCTTCAGTGGATTATTAGAAATGCCGTTTCCGTCCATGCTGATAGATTGGAAAAGACTTGTGGCTGCGTGGCAACAAAAATCCGAACTGTTCAAGCGAGCAAATGGAGAAATGATTCTTCAAAATCAATACCCTCTTCTGAAGCTATAACCTTAGACAAGTCATGCTTTGTTGCGAATTACAAGTCTGATCTTAATCCTTCTTGTTCTTCAAATAACCACTTTAGCTTTATAAATCATTTTGCCAAATGTTTGTCGACTAGTTCCCAGACTTTTAGGTCTGTCGAACTGAGAGTTCATCCTGCATTGCTTACGATCATGCAGAATCAGCCATTTGCCTCCTTATTGTTCTTTGGTTGATTCAATAGTAATCACCAGTGAGCTGGAACATACACATGTAAGGATCTGTGCAAGCTGTCAGTCTTGTTTGGAAACTGCCACTGGTCGGATTTCCACGAACTTGTTCTTATGGTGATCTATTGGTCCATCGGTAATTCATGACTTTGTGGTGAATTGAATGCACATGGATTATAATGTTGCTTGAGGAAGACTCACCAATGTCTTGTTAATAACCCCCCACCCCCCCCCCCCCCACATGTGTACAAATGATTGATAAAATTCGGCTTCTTGAACGATGCATTTGGTGATTGATCATTGTTGTTTTCCTCAGCTTGATGTGTGTTGGATATAATATTCTTCAAGTAAAGGACGAAGAGAAAATTCTAACCTTGTGTGATGAAATCTGTCTTTTTGCTGAAGGAACAATATTTGTCTTGGGCACGGGGGTCAGAGTGTCTAATCTGAGCCTTTTGTCCTTGAGGGACGAGGCTGAAAAAACATTTTCAACTGACATCTTTGTCGTTGTGGAGCGAGGTCTGAACTGTTGTGATCAGACATCATTTTTTGTTTCATCAAACTCTGATATCGAATGGGGACTCAACTATTAAGCGTGTTCTCTTGTTGTAAACCACGATATCCCTTCGACTGAGTAGATTATCCACCATGAACATGGAATTCCCCTTTTTCTTTCATCTTATCCGATTTTCCCCATCTTATAGTTATGTACAATGCAACAAAGATGTGGAAGATGTTTTATTTGAAGGTTTACTGTCATTTATGAAGTGATATTGCCGTCTTTCCATGAGTGGATATGATGATTGATCGAGTTTCTTGAGTATAGCATGCGGTTGCACTGCTTATGCCTAAATGATATGGAGTTAGAAGCTGAAAGCATCGTTCGAGCAGCCTCAACAGTGTACGGTTCGTCTTTCGACAACGCCGGTTCTGTTCGGTGTTCGAGGAGTAGAAGTTTGATCGTTAAATGCCTTCTTTTTGACAATAAGCATGGAGTGTCTTATTCAGAATTCGTTGCCTCTGTCAGTCTGGACTGTAATAACTTGAGCTTGAAGATTGGTTGAATCATGTGAGAAAGTCTTTTGAGAACTTCTGGTGTTTTCATCCTTGGATCATAGAAAAAGAGTCCAAGTGTATCTGAATAGTCATCAACAATCACCGAGATTTAATTTTTCCCATTTATGCCTTGCAACTCGCATTGGACCACACAAGTCCATGTGAAGCAAATTTAGCCTTCCTTTGGAACTAGGAACTGCTTTTGTCTTGAATGAACTTCTTTTTGCTTTACTCATTTCACATGATGAACAAAGTTGATCCTTGACATATTTCAACTTGGGTAAGCCATTCACAACCTCTTTCTTTGAGAGAAAGGTGATGTAATCGAAGTTAAGATGAGAAGCCTTCGATGCCATAAACCTGCATTGAGTTGGTGAAGCTTTAGCCCGCAAATAGATGGAGTTGATGAAGTTGTTTCTTGAAGAGATATTGGCGTAGAGAATCAGATCCCACGAGTACCAGTTAGTAGATGTTTCCCTGAAGATCATCTCACAAAACAAGTAGATTCCTGAAAGCAACCTCCAATCAGCATCACAGAATTGACCCCCAACGAGAAAAGATTGTGATGAGGCCTTCGACGTAATAACTGTTTGAATCGTGACAATTCCCTTGAATAGATCCTCCAATAACCAAGAATTGGAGCAAACTGATCATTTCCAAAACGAACAGTACCCAGAAATTTCTCTACAAAATTACACAAAAGCTTGAGATTGCCCGTCATGTGCTTTGTGCATCCAGAGTCAACAATGAATAGGATGAGTTGTACAATCTGCAAGAGAATTAGAGGACGATGGAACATTGGACAAAGTGGAACTAGGGATTTAATTCTTCAAGACATTAGTTTCCTAGAGACAATGTCTTTTAGTGGGACTAATACTTGTTGATTCAATCAGCTTTCTAATCTTAGGTTTCATATCTTTTTGGTCCTAAGCGGAATTTTGAGTTCATGTATACCTGATGGACATCTCTTGGGGCTTTTTTAAATCCACCATTTCCATTCCTGATTTGTATTCTCATACAACTCCTTATAGTAACTCTTGGATTTTTGAAGTACTGTCGGTACTAAGTATAACTGTCGGTACTAACTATTTGTACTGTTGGTACTAAGTTAAGAAAACATTAATCCTAACAATGAATCTTCTTCAAGAACTGATTCAGAACGAACAAAAAGTGGAACAGAAGCCGCTGCTCCTAAAGGTGACAAAGAACAAGGTGAGGTAGCTTCATCTACAGTGACATCAGGAGTAGGCATACCTGTTCGTACACAAGACCAGGCTGGATTAGACCCTAAAAAAGCACATGAGGCTCTGGCTGGACCAGACCCTGAGCCCATGCAAGAAGACCAGACTGGATCAGACTCTGGAAAAGTACATGTGTCTCTTGCTGGACCAAACCCTGAGCACATGGATGAAGAATTCCTCGCTACAGCCTACCCAAAGGTTCATGAAAACCTGAAACTCATAACTGACGAACGTGTCATCGAAGATAATCCAGAAAGTCATTCTGGTTCTATGTCATCCATGAAAAATCTAGAAGACACTGATAACTTTGGGGATCAATTTCTTTATGACAAACCAACCGAAGATGATCAGGAGAAATCTAAAGTTGTAGATGAGTCTGATTCCACCATACCTGATCCAAGTCATCAAACCATCACGTCAACTCCTCTAGTGATCGCTCCCGTCATTGATTTCTCATCTCCTAAACCGTCTTCACAGGTCACAACTCCACCAATCACCACGGAAGCTACATCTATCACCACAACTCTCCCAGAGATCACTCCATTCATCGCCCTTCAGCTAAGAGTGGCAAAATTAGAGCAAGATATGTCTGAAGTGAAGGAGACTGATCACTCTGCTGCTACTTTGGCTTCTATTAAATCCCAAGTTCCTACAGTTGTTGACAAGTATCTAGGAACAAAACTTGATGATGCTCTCCTTAGGGTTCTTGAACGACACACTGCGGATTTAATTGAGAAATACTCTGTGCTGCCTGGCCCAGAGTCTATCAAGAATCAAGAATCTAAAAAGAGTCCGAAAGAGTTAGGAAATATTGTAAAGTACTGCTGGCAGATAACAAAGTACTGTTAGTGATATTAAAGTACTGTTCATTATGTTAAAGTACTGTTAGTTATAGAAAAGTACTGTTAGCAATATCAAAGTACTGCTTATAACAGTTTTAGAGTTTTAGAAGGATTGTACTAGGAGAAGATATACATGACGAGTTGTATTAGGAGAAGATAAGCATGGCGGTTTGTAGCCCAATAGGGTTATCCTTGATGTCTATAAAAGGACCCCTTGGAAGGCATAGTTAGGTACGAGTACGAGTCTTAGAAGAAGTGTTAGCGATTAGTATTATTAGTGTTTAGGAATCTGCAAAGTTAGGCAGGTTCAAGGTGTGATAATAAAAGTAATCTTTTGATTATTGTTGTGTGTTCTTCTATATTATTAATTAAGATTCCCCCCCCATAGTTTGATAGTATTCAGTTGTCAGGTTTCATAGTTATTATGTGGATTTTATTCAGTCAAGTAATATCATTTACAAGTAAAGGTTCAACAATATTAGAGTACATTCAATCCTACAAGTGGTATTAGAGCTTGTGAGGAGGGAACTTGATTAAAGAAGAACTTTGAACATCCGATTATCTTGCCAAAACACTAAGATGTCTGAAGCTGAAAACCACCCTCCTGCCTCTTTATGTCATGCACTACGAATTTCCAATCATCAAGAAGGGTGAGTTATGACCTATGGTTGCATGAAGATGAGACAGAGTATATTGCAATTTACTATCATTATTATATGGGATATAATCACCAATGGTGACCCAGCTACAAACTGGAACAAGCTTCTCCTCAGGTAACCTTCTGCACCGAAAAAAGAAAAAAAACTTCAATTTTTGTTAATGCAAGGAGAACAATAAGGAAAGCTCTCAACATAATTGCTCCTCAGCAATCCAGATAGAATATCTTGAGCTTCCATGATGCTCAAGATGCCAAGAGTTTGTGGGATGCTATAAAAGCGAGATTTAGAGGTAATAAGGAATCTAAGAAGATGCAGAAGAATCTCTTGAAACAACAGTTTGAGACCTTTGTTGTTGGAGCCAAAGAAGAGCTAGACTCAGCATACGACAGATTCCAGAACATTATTAGTATGCTAGAGTTGTATGATGCTAAGGTATCCTATGAAGATGCTAATTTAAAAATTTCTCAAAAGTCACCCATCTGTGTGGCTATGTGGTTGCTACAATGATTAGAGAGACAACCTGGATTTAGATGAATTAGACTTTGATGATCTTTATAAACAAACTGAAGGTGTATGGAGCTATGAGTTGGAAGGGTGGATTCAAGTTCAAATTCACAAAGTATTGCTTTTATGTCTGCGTCGAAATCAAAGGCAGGACTTCTAGACAATAGTACTGCTGATGATAAATCTGAAATAATCAACAAAGTCGTTTTGTATGCTCAGGCTTCATCAGGCAAGTTGATAAAGAAAACTCTCAACTCTTCTTTCAACTCAGATGAAATTTATATGTTCTTCTTTGCTCAAAAAGCTTCTATTGCCTGAAACTCATGATGATGAAAGACTTACTGCAAATTGATGATGTTGCTATGGAAAGAATTTGGACAATCAGATGTCAAGTAGCTATGATACTGCAAGAATAACGAAAGTTCAATGAGAAAGAACAGGAAGACCATAGACCTCAAGCCTAAAAATGGATCACTTTGACAAGTCAAAGATTTTTTGAATGCTTTAACTGTCAAAAAGTTTGGGTCACTTTTGTAAGGAATGCAAGTTGCTCTAAATATCAGGCAAATAGAGCAAATGGAAGTAAGGGAAAAGAGAATTGTGGGGGGGTGGGGGCCTTTGAGGATTCAAACTCAAAAGCTTTGGTGCAAAAGATAGCCAGGTGAATTAACTGGACCAAGGAATTTGATGATGACCTGTGACTTTTGCTATGTTGCAACTGATTTGAATTGAAGAAGATGATTGGAGCATAGAGATTGATGCAGACCATTGTGGGGATCTTGGACAGATGGATTGGAGTTTTTGACTGGAGCGAAAGTCTACAACTTAAGAATAAAGATCAAAGCTGTTAATGCACAGTTGCTCTTGCTTTGATGGCTACAAGTCAACCGATTCTTCTACTCAGAGGTACCCTACTGCTCTATTGCAATAATCTATAAAAAAAATTGTTTTTTGAATGAATATCAAAACTGAAAAGATAATTTTCAAAGAGCTAGGTTTAGAAATTCAGGGATATCAATTTGAAGCTTAGATCATTATGAGGTCATAATTAGAACACATGAACAAGATATGAATACGCATGGGGTGTGATATAATGTTTGTCATTGGGGTGATAATTGGGTGGGGTGGATAAAATATGAACTGTTGGAAGTATGATTTTTTAAAAAATGAAGTAGGGAATCTGGAAATTAGCGTGAAAGAAAAAAACTGGAAAAAGAAGAAAAACAAAAAGAGTTTGATAATGTCCATAAAGAAAGGGCGATGAATTGAAAGTGAAAAATTTGAAATAAATGGGCAAAGCAAAAGAAAGCAATGCATTACTCTATTGCAAAAACTGGATATCCTTGTTGTTGAACAAACAAAAAAGTTTTTGTCTGTTTTTATTCGATAAAACATGTATAGGATTTGGGGAGTTGTTGGAATATAGTTAGTAGTGAGGAGGAAAGAACAATTCATCTAGGGATTTGATGTGAATGATGAAATGGATGAAACTTTTGACTTCTGGGGGCGGGGTCCTTTGTATGATGAAATTTTAAAAAAGGGAAAAGCATATCTACATACAAAGCCAGCAGAGTGTGAGAGAGTAAGTAAGTAGAGTAGAAGTAGTAGTACTCCACCCACATTGTACAATTATACCACCAAGGGCCAGATAGATGTTTGCTTTTACTGGGATATAGATGATGAAGCTAGCAATCAGGAATAGGTGATTTACAAATAAAACTCAGAGGTCTAGTGGAACAGATCATGAATCTTGTGAATCTAAAAACAGAGATGACTTAATCAAAAAACAAGAACAAAACCCAGCAATATGTTAAGTCAAACACTAATAGAAACAGTCATTATTGAGAATTGGGGATTGATTGTAATGATGAAGAGGTTCTACTAGGATTTTTTAGAATTAAGAAGCAAAACTGTTTGAAATCAGAAACATCTTCTGAAAACAAATCACCCTGAGTGAAGGATAGTCTTTGGAAAAGATTATAGGAGAAGGGGACTTGAGGTCATAGATGGATAGAAGTATGCTTTGTATGTTTACAGTGCCTGATCACTTAATCAAGGATTGTGATCTACATGAAAGAAATCTCAAAAAGACCCAAAACCTCTTAAACCATTGGAAACACACAGGGGTTCAGAGACTAATGATCCAATTTGGATTAACACTAGTAGGGGTAAATCAAAGAATTTCTCAAGTGACTATAGGCACACCTCATTAAAGACAGGACCCCTTTATATACCTATCACGTAGAAGCAAGTACTAGTACTTACATGGGAGTTTGAAAAGTACTGTTGATCAAAAATGTCACACGCTAGTACCTTCAAAATGTTACTGCTAGTGCATTTTACCAAAATACTGCTCTAGACCAAATGTATCCAAAGCAGTACTTTCACAAAGTACTGCTAGGCCATATTTCCCAAGACCAGTGTTTAGCATAAGTACTGGTTAGACCTTTATTATCAAAAAGGATAATGTAAAGACCAAGGCTTCAACCCTCTTCCACCACCCACAGGGTTTTTCAATACAAGAACTATTGACAGACCAAAAAGCCTAAAAGCCAATTATAAAATTAAATGGGTTAAGAACAGAAAGTACTGTTAGGGACACAAGCTAAAGAACTTTCACAGAATCTAAGTAGTGAAAAATGGAGTGTTGTGACAAGTCAACACACAACATGGAGACGCCGAAGGGGGCTTATCTGATCATGAGCACAAGAAGAATTAATGGATCTTACACACTCAAGTAATTTGAGTATGTAACTCCATTAGGGAATTCAAGTTAGATAATGACTTGGGTCTCCTAAGAGAGTTTAAATCCTTTTAATTGTGTGTGCGTGGCAATCCAGAAGAGTAACTAAAAGATCATGCTGATTATTGCTAGTTGGTGCTCATGGAAGTATGACAGGGAGACAAGGACAAAACTCTCAGATTTCAAGGATTACAATGGAGGTTATGTAGCATTTGGTAATAGATCCTAAAGGAGGAAGAATTTACAGGAAGGGACCATCAAGACATCATGCATCAGATTTGAGAAATGTCAGCTTTATGTGAAGGAAACTCAAAATTCAATCTCCTATTCTGGTCTCTCAAATCTGTGGACACAAAAAGCATAATGTTCTCCTTTACTGTACTGAGTGTCTAATTCTCTCTCCAGAATTGAAGATTGTTGGATTGAAAATACCTTATGCTTCTCAGAGCTCTAGAAAGAATCATGATGTATAATAGTTTGAATCTCAAGGAGTTATCATTTCCTTCTGGAGGGCAGTACATGTTAGTTGCAAAAGCATCTGAAGATGAAGCTATTTTGTGGCACAGAAGATTGGGGCACGTGAACTTCAAGAATATCAACAAATTGGTTAAGAGCAATCTGGTCAGAGGTTTACCTTCTAAGACATTCAAACATGATCATTCATGTCTGGCTTGTAGAAAGGGTAAACAACATAAGGCTTCTTGCAAGAAGCTTGAGGAGGGGAAAACAGTTATCGAGGACCCTTAGAGTTGCTCTTAATGGATTTATTTGGGACTGTTTCAGTAGAAAGTTTTGAACAGGGAAAAGTTACTGCTTCTATAGTGGTAACTGATGGTTTGCGAGATAGATTTAGTGGGGTTTTTATTGGTCTATAAAGATGAGACAATCGATTGACATACTTATGATTTTAATTGTGGGCTTAGAAAACCAAGCTAAGACGAAAAAAAGTGAATGGACATCAGGTTTCGTGGACCATAGGACCAGAGTTCGGAAAATAAGTTGGATGATGAATTTTGTGCAAGAATAGGAATCCTGAGAGAAGTACAGTTATTGTATAGGACTACACACGCCAAATGTTGTTGCTAGAGAAAGAATAGGATCTCATTGAGGCAGCTAGAACCATTGCGCTTGCAGATTCACTTCTACCAATTCAATTCTGGGCTGAAGCAGTACATACTGCTTGTTATGTACTAAACAGGGTATTGGTGACTAAACCTCAAATGAAGACTCCCTATGAGTTGTTAATGGGAAAATCTCCTAACATCAGCTTCATGAAACCATTTGGATGTCCTTTGACTATATTGAATACCATGGATCATTTGAGTAAATTTGAAGGAAAATCAGAGGAAGGATATTTGTTGGGTTACTCCACTAACAGCAAAGGTTTTAGAGTATACAATAGGGTCACCAGAAAAGTACAAGATTGTCTTCATGTGGATTTTCTTGAGGGTCAGATGAATCAGAAAGGAAAAGGTCCTGATTGGATGTTTGACCTTGACATTCTATCTCCTTCACTGAACTACATTCCTGTAAGGAAAGAAAATCAAGTTGATACAGCTGTAAAACAATCCAATTCAGTTGACTTTGAAGATGTAGATGATCAGCAGTTTATAGTTCATGGTTCAAGCTCCATTGGGAACAAAGCTGTTTCAGAAGCCATTACAAATGATGCTCAGAACAAGGATTCTGATGAAAGTACTGTTGTTAAAGAAGTTCCATTGACCATAGAAGACCAAGATCTACAGAAGAAGTTTGAGAATCTGATGCTTCAAGAGATCATTGCTCATACTCATATGGAAAATCAAGGAATTGCATCTGAAAAGAGAAAAGAAAAAGGCAAAGAAATTTATGATCTATCAGAGTCTGATGATGATTTGCCTAAGGATGGAATTTTTCATGGAAATTCCTTTGATGATGAAAATAAAGATACTGAGGAAGAGATAGATCTTGATCTCAACAATATGGATAACACCATAGATGTTAGTTCTTCTTCAACACTCAGAATTCATAAAAATCATCCACAAAGTCAGATCATTGGTCCTACTGCTTCAGGAGTTAAAACAAGAAAACAGCTGCAAGGTACCTCTACCCCACATCAAGCATTGTTGAGCTTTATTTGTAAGCAAAACAGAACAAATCACAAAGATCAGCAGACATATGCATTGTGAAGAATCCTGTTTTCCATTCAAAGACTAAGCACATTCAGATTAGGCATCACTTCATCAGAGATTGTTATGATCAAAGGCTAATTAATGTGGTCAAGGTACATACAGATGATAATGTGGCAGATTTACTGACCAAAGGATTTGACTTGGCTAGGTTCAACTCTTTGGTAGTTAATATTGGAATGATGAACCCATAGCTACGTTTAAGGGGAGGACTGCTTGTAAAGTATGGACTTTGAAAGAAGATTTGATGCTATTCTTAAGGGGAGGTATAAAGTCAGAGATGATTGACTTTTGAAGATATGATGAAATTGTGGTTATTTTTGCTACTTCGTGTGATTCAGGGTTGGATTTGAAGAGATGCTATCTGAGATAGGAAGATTTTGTTTTGATCAATAATGCTTCATAATAAGAAAGTACTGCTTAGCCAGAGTGAAAGTACTGTTCTGCTTTGAAAGTACTGCTAGGCATTGGAAGTACTGTTTATAGCCGTTGGTCAGACGTCACAATTGAGGGGGTAAACTGTAATTCTTAACGGTTACTTTGTGGGCAGGTTTTCTCTACCTATAAATACTCCAACGAATTCCAAGAATCTCTCACTTAATCTTTCGATTTCATACTTTAATCTTTCAAACCCTAATTCACTTTCACCGTCAATTTTGAGATAATGGCTATCACAAACTCCTGCAACAAACATAATATGATTGCTTGTGTTGAGAAGACAGAGCGTGAAGCTGATTTTCATGACATTATTGACTTTCTCACTGGATGTTATGTGAACTATGCTCTTTTGGTGTCTCCGGATGTGATTCAACAATGGATTCAACAATTTTGGAATACTACGAAGGTGCGTATGCTTAATGAAGTCCCTCACATTGAAGCTAAGGTAGCTGGAAAGAAGATATTGGTGTCAGAAGCTTCAGTTCGTACTGATTTGATGTTTAATGATGACGATGGCACTAACTGTTTTGATAATCAGGTAATTTGGGACACTTTAAGGGATATTGGCTATGAGGGAAGTCTTACACTACTCTCTTTTTCTAAACCACTCTTTAGTCCTCAATGGAAATACTTGGTTCATACCTTACTTCATTGTCTAAGCTCTAAGAGTTCTTCATGGGATCAATTTGGGACAAATATTGCATCTGTTTAGTAGGGATAGTAAAATCAGAAGTTCAACTTCTCTAAGCTGATTTTTGATGGAATGTTAAGGAATCTCAAGGATAGCAAGCCCTTTTTGATGTATCCCAGGTTCATTCAACTGTTCTTGAATAAACAGCTTGAGGGTAGTACCAAACCTCAAAATTTCTTACCAACAGTTGTTTTACCACCAAAAGTGTTTACCTTTATGAGCAGTGTACTTAAGGCCTAAGTTTTTCAGAGAGAAGCTCACACCTCTAACTCCTCCTATGTTAGAAGTTGCTACTGCTGTAAGGGCTGAACATTCATTGCATACTGAAGAACTTGACATTACTCCATCCTAACATCACAGATGATGATCTCTCAGTGTTAAAAAGGCAGAACGTCCAAGTCCCAGTTGCTTCTGAAAAGACAGCTTCTGCCTAATGGATTTTTACTCCCACAGATGAGGTTCAGACATCTAGAGGAGATGAGGGAAATCTTGATCTTTATGGATTAACTAGAGAGGTTCTCAAACTGAAGAAGCCAAAATGTCTAATCAAGCTGCGCAAATTCTAGGCTTAAGACGAAGATCAAAAGATCCTTGTGAAGAAAAAGTTATGCCTGTGATTGCTGAATACAATTCTTTTCAAGATTAAGCTACTTTGTCTAAGAAAGAAAAAGCTTTAATGCAGGCATCATAAACAGAAATAATTTCTTTCAAACAGGGGAGGAAAGTCTCTGATGGAAGTACTGGTTTGAATGAAAATGATGTTAATTCAGGTGATTCTCAAATGATGGATGTTGATGATACTATTTCTGCTGAAGTTCATGAAGGTACTGCTCAAGTAAATGAAGGTACTGCTGAAGTAAATGAAGGTACTGCTGAAGTTCATGAAAGCACTGCTGGAGCAAATCTAAGTACTGAACCTTCAATGAAAGAAGTGGAAGATGAAGCTGGTCCTTCAACCTTTCAAGATGAGTCTGATGAGTTCATTCAAGATGATACCTCAATTGCTGATGTCTTGGTTAATATCACAAGACCAAGAAGAGGAGCAGGAATTACCATTCCTGGTAATATTCCTGAGCAAGAAAGACTTGAATCACCAACTCTAATTCTTGATCCAAAAGATAAAGGTAAGGGAATAATGAAGGAAGAACCCAAAAAGAAGAAGCTTACTCTTCAACAATTAAGAGCTGCTGAGACTGCAAATGATGAAGAAGTTGCTAGAAAAGTTGCAGCTGAATGGGAAGAAGAGGAGGAAAGAAAAAGACTTGCTGGTCTTGAAAGACTACAAGCTGAATTAGAGGATTATGAGATGATTGCTGCAGAGGTGCAAAGAACAGAAAGAGAGAATTTTACTGAAGAACAAAAGGCAAAGTTTTTGGTGGAGACTATAGCTGCTCAAAGGAGATTTAGAGCAGAGCAACAAGCAGCATTAAGAAGAAGCAAACCTCCTACCATTCCTCAGCTAAGAAATCAGATGATGAAGTATATAAGGAATGTTGGTGGTAAAGCTTATAGAAACCTTAAAAACAAGAGTTATGAAGAAATCAAGGATATTTATGAAAAGGTGAAGAGGTTCAATGACAAATTTGTTGCTATTGGGTCAACAGAAGATGAACAAGCCATTAAGGAGATGAATGTAAAAGCTGAAGAACCTTCAAAGAAGAGAAAAGGTACCATTAGAAAAATGAAGTCATCAAGGATAATCAAAAAGAGAAAAATACAAAAATCAGATGATGAGCTTAAGAATTTTCTAAAGGTTGTGGATTTTGAAGGTGATAGTGCACAAGATGTAGAAGTTATGGAACAACGTTCTTTGATCTCAAGATTTTCGATTGTTCAATCACCTGAAGGGGAATATATTGCTGTTCAAAGAGCCAATGGGCATATAAGAGCATTCAACACTCTCAATGAAGTTTTGCATATATTGGACAGACAAGACTTGCATAACTTGCATAGATTGGTGATAGAGTACTATGAACATATTCCTCCAACTGGCTTAGGTTTGATATTACATGGAGATCTAACAACTATGATGGAAACAACCGAAGAAAGTGATGATGAACTGTGGAGAAATCAGACTGAATGGGAAATCATAAGATGGAGATTGTATGAGTCCACAGGGGTGCATATACTGGAACTGGAGAATGGGATTATGATACATATGTTGGTAGAACAAAGGTATCCACTTACAAGAGAGCTTATGCAAAGAATGTTAGAGCATAAGTTAGAAGTTCAAAAGGAAACAGAGAATGCTTTGAATGTAATAAGATTTGTGATGAAGCAAAAGGAGGATTTGGAAAGAGAAGAAGAATGATTCTGGTATGGTATCTAATTTATCAAATATGTTTTTAATAAAATTAACTTATGTTTTTGATAAATGAGAAAGATAAGTACTAGAAGTACTTTGTTGGAAAGTACTGTCAGCTTAATTGATTTTTGATAAAAGAGTAAAACAAAATGATTTGGTGAATAAATAGTTTTAAATGTGCAAAAAGGTTTAAGGCACAAATGATTGAAGGAAAATAAAACTGTTTTAAGGGATTGAGTGTTGGTTAACCACCACACAGCAAATGGTAATCAATTCACCATGTCTAGCAGACATAAGAATTGACTAGTCCAAATCAAACAGTTTTGGTAAAGACATCTCAAATCTGTTGATGGTTGACAGTTTACCAAAAATTGTATGGTGCTCAATACACCATGGTATTGCACTGAAGTATTGACTACTCCAGAGCAAACGGCTTTTGGTAAAGAGAACTCAAATCCGTTGATAGCTTTAATAGTTTGCTCAAAACTATATGGTTCTCAACTCACCAATGTTTAAATTACTGAGAGTTGACTAGTCCTGAGCAAACGGCTACAGGTAAAGACATGACAAATCCGTTCTTGGTTGTGATAGTTTACCAGAAACTATTCAGGTTTTCAACTCACCTAGGATTCACGTTCTGAGTAGTTGAAATGGTTTCAGTCCTCCATGGAACTTACCTTTTCTAGGTACCAATGGACTAACTAGCCTAAGAGTGGATGGCTACTTGGTAAAGGCTCATAAAATCCATTTATGTTTCTGTAGTGGCCAGTTGCTATTGAAGATTTGATTCAAGATGAGTGATTGTTGCTGACAAAGATTTATAGATCACAAATACTCAGACATATCTTTACATTAAAAAGTGAAAGTGTTATCAAGACTTCAAAGATCTGTAGAGGTGAAGGCTAAACAAGAAAAAGGTATGTTTGAATATTCAAATGATCTGAATACTAATCAAGATGAAAATACAAGTTGTGCATGGAAGAAGATTGATCTCAATAAGAAGTTTTAAACTGAAAAAAACTTGAAGTTAAGCAAGTTAACATCAAGTTAGGGGAGGATTGTTAGGAAATATTGTAAAGTACTGCTGGCAGATAACAAAGTACTGTTAGTGATATTAAAGTACTGTTCATTATGTTAAAGTACTGTTAGTTATAGAAAAGTACTGTTAGCAATATCAAAGTACTGATTATAACAGTTTGAGAGTTTTAGAAGGAATGTACTAGGAAAAGATAAGCATGACAGGTTGTAAGCCCAATAGGGTTAATCCTTGTGGCAGAGTTGTAAGACCTAATTAGGGTCTAATCCTGATGTTATAAAAGGAACCTTGGAAGGCATAATTAGATATAAGTACGAGTTTTAGAAGAAGTGTTAGCGATTAGTATTATTAGTGTTTAGGAATCTGCAAAGTTAGGCAGGTTCAAGGTGTGATAATAAAAGTAATCTTTTGATTATCGCTGTGTGTTCTTCTTAATATTATCAATTAGATTCCGCATAGTTGATAGTATTTAGTGTCAGCGTTTCATAGTTATAATATTTATTATTTTGTCTCTTTGTCGTTATTTAAGAAAATATTTGGTAATTTACATAAAAGTATCTAGTTTAATTTATTTATCATGTTCTAGTATAATAAATATTAATTTATTATAAAATAATCTAATTTTGTCCTTTTGTTGAGATTTGAGAAAGTAGGTTTTCAAAATAATTCTAAGTATAAAAGTTTTATAAAATTTCGGCATGACCCGTTCGCATATATTAGTTTCCCAAAGTCATAGACTTTATTTCAAAAATTACTTTCAACAATATTTTATACTTTCCGCCTAACGCCAAATCTCTACCTTTATATCCACACGATATTCAATAATTATTTTCCACTTTAAGTAAATATATTCAAAACGATTATAATAAATAAGTTGCATAAGTAATTATATAGTAGTATTAATAAGCCAACATATAAATTTAAAAATAAGCAATAAGTCATTAAAGAAATAAGCCAAAACCCAATGGACCCTTATTGGGCTTTTAGGCCCAATAAGCCTAAATGTAATAATTAAAATATTAGAAGTCCAAGACTAGTCCAATAAGCAAACGAATAAGCAAATAAGCACCTAGCTTATCAAATAAGCTATCCAAATAAGCTATTCCGTGAGCTTAAGGCTTATGGCTTGGGCTTTGTGTTGGACTTAGGCCCACTAAACCAAACAAACGAGTGTTGGGCTTATTTATTAAGCCCGTTAAGCTCAAAACCCTTATTATTTATCAAATAAGCTATTAAAGTAAGCTAGAAAAATAATACGAAACTTGCATAAGCATAAAGTTTAAACCTTTATGGTTTTCCCTTATGGTTTGAAACATAAATAAGCCCAATAAGCACTTTGGGCTTATTAGTAAGCCAAAAATAAGCAATAAGCACTTTCGAAAAATAATCCTTTTTGATAAAATAACCACAACAACACAACTACACTTTCTCTT
This sequence comes from Tanacetum coccineum, assembly GCA_026074375.1. Classification (NCBI taxonomy): domain Eukaryota; kingdom Viridiplantae; phylum Streptophyta; class Magnoliopsida; order Asterales; family Asteraceae; genus Tanacetum; species Tanacetum coccineum. The sequence goes on along the minus strand of BQNB010027267.1, from coordinate 2,183 downwards.
TATTTCTTTTACAAATTTCGACACACATACACAACGTTTTTAAGGTTGTGTAAATTTTAAAGTTTTGATTTTTACAAAATGGTTTGTACAACTAGCTTATTTATGTGACAAGAATCAAAGAAGTACAAGAAAAATGTGAAAAATGTGAACTTACGAAAAAGATGGATTTATGATGATGATCAAAGATTAATGAACACCCCAAACGATGTTCTAAATACCCAAATAACTAAATGAATCAACCCCAAATAATCTTTATCTTTAAAAATCTTGACCAAAATTGAAATATGGACGATATAAATGGGTGTTTGTGTTCGTTGGTTTTTAGAGAGAAGAGGGGAGGAGAGAACAATTTTTGTGTGTGAGAAAAAATAAGAGATGAGAATGAATATGGTGCCTTGCACCTAGTCCTTATACACACACTAAAAAGAGGAAACTAGGAAATAAAATATCTAGGAGACACCTTACCAAAACTTTAGGAAGTGTGTTTTGTGTTTGTGTGTGAAACGTGAGCAAAGGGGACCAATTTGATCTCATTTCTTTTAGGGATATGCAAGGTGGCAATATTTGAATTTCTAGATATTTTTCATGCACACAATATCTCACTAGTGATATTTATGATATACGCAAAAACTGAAAACGCGCAACGATTTGATTGGAAAAATGCGGAAATTTAAATACCTAAACGAAACGTAAAAAAGTGACATCTGTCGAAAGACTACATTGATTGGCAACCCGGAATGCTTCCGGTAACAATTCTCGGATATACGCGGGTGAACTCCCCAATTAAACGCAAAATTTCACGAAATCATAGAAGTCAAGCTAAAGTACGAAGAAGTCAACGAAGACATTTAGAAATTTTTACGGGGTGTGACAATGTTGTGCTCAAGTCATTTGGATGAGGACGCAACTGCTAGATTATGGATTTCGGTACAACAAGATTCCAACGTACTGTGACTCAAAAAGTGCAATTGCCATATCTTGCAATCCGGTACAACATTCACGTACAAAACACATAAACAACCGTTATCACTTTATCAAGGAGCATGTTGAAATAGGTACCATTGAGCTTTACTTTGTCAAGACAGAATATCAACTTGATGATCTTTTTACAAAAGCCCTTCTAAAAGAAAGGTTTGAGTATTTAGTTCACAGGATTGGTATGAGATGTATGACTCCAACTGAGTTGGAACGTCTGGCAAAATTATCTTCTTGAATGAAAGATCATACATCAAAACACATCGTAAATAATTTTTCAAAAACAAAATACAAAATTGAATATTTTCAAAAACAAAATAAAAAATTGGAAAATTTCAAAAACAAGAAAAATATTTTTGTTCTCTTACTATTTTTCAAAGCTGAAAATTTTGAAAGATACAAAAACACAAAAATATAACTTAAAGATACAAACACATATCTTCTCCGTTTTTATCAATCTCATGGTATTGTATTTCTCAAAAAGTGGTTCTTTAAATGCAAAATCAATGTATCATGAACTGAAGGGGAGTAAATCATTCAAAAAATAATCTTTCACTTCTAAAATATGTGGTTCGTAATCAAAATTCATTCACAAAATAAAGATTTCTTCAAAAACATCTTTAAAATTATCAATTTTGAAAAAATAATTCAAGTGTGCAAAATTGCAAGAAGTAACAATCTCTTGAATAAGTTCTTTAATTAGACATCTATTCGAGGGGGAGTTATGAAATTCTTGATTTTCAAATATCTTCTCAAGAATGTTCAAAACTGCAAAACTAACTATCTTTCGATAAGTTCTTTAATTAGATATCTTATTGAGGGGGAGTTATTAATTTTTTAGAAAAATCATAATCAGAAAATAAAAATGTGTTCTCAAAAAGCAAAAAATAACTTCGTTTCGAATAAATTTTTATCAAAAGAAAAGAAATTTCAAATGTGGATAATTGTTCGAAAGGGAGTTATGAAATTTTTTTAAGTCAAAAACGGGAACTTAACTGCAAAATAACTCAAAAGGATTAAATGTGAAAAGAGGTCTAACTCCAAGGGGGAGTTATGAAAAAAAAAATGGGATAATAAAAGCTTACGAAAGTAACTACAAGGACTAGAAGTGTAAAATGCTAAGATAACTTTTATAACACCCCGTGTTTTAGGACAATGTACGACGTTAATAAAGTCACCATTTATTTTTAGTATTGTACGCGTTTGTT